>JANHZU010002924.1:78382-90288 GCA_032468055.1 Acrochordus granulatus
AATGCTGGCTCCCTTGGCTATGAATCAGAGATACATCTGCTACAGAGGAAATCATTACCTTTATTATTTTTTTTTTTTAAAGTTTAGTCTTGACCACTTAATAGTTGGAAAGAATATAAATTTTCCAATAAATAAATAAAAAGTGGCATTCACAACAAACATGACTTTTGTATTTTGCATCTTATTTGGCTGTCTTGCTTTGAAAAACAAAAGCCCAGAGTTGGACATAAAAAATGTGATTTTTCTCTTTTTAGTTTCCTTCTTGTACAAACCAGAAAATGCCTTTTCATTGCACTGGCATATCGTTTTTTGCGGCCTGAGATGCCTGCTGTTGCACTGATGTCATTCAGCAAATGGAGAGAGAAAAGGGGAGAAGCTTCTCTGAAGAGCAGCTGATCTGCCTGTAAGCCAGGGCTGTTGTGGGGAGATATAAAGATAGCAATCCCACTGATCCAGCCTGGTATATAAGTGTTGGAGACTAGAGTCCTGTGAGGGGATATGCTGAGAATCTGACTGAAAATTAGAAAAAAGAGGGAAGGAGAAGAGAGAAAAAATGGAGTGGCTGGAGAGAAAAGTTGGAGAGTATTTGGGTACGCAGAGTTGGTGGTTCCAGATCAAAGAAGGTGAAAGTGGCTTCCCAGGAGGAAAGGAAGTCCTAGAAAGACAATATCTTCACACAAGACCCAAGAGGGAAAGGAGGGACTCCTTTAAAGCTTTTCAATAAGCTTTAAAATGCAATTTTTACCAACTGTGAATTGGTTCATGACTGTGAATTTTGGAAGGTGCACACACCCTGTACTGGTAATATAAGTCCTGTAAAAGATCCTATTGACTGAGAAACTTAAGTTGCATACACAGGTCAAGGTAAGAATTTCATTCTGGAAGTCTCAGCTAATGGAAGGAATAAAAAATCGTATAGCACTTAAGTAACAAATTCACTATGGTAGGCATTTCATCTGATCTGCAACAGGGTAAGTTTCCATTAATTTTATTCTGTGGCTAAGATGCACTGGCTCTCCTCTGTTTTAAGGGGAAAACTGTTATAGGAGTTGCATCCAAATCTGAAATGAACAAAAAATGCAAGACAATAACTTTTAGTTTTATATTGATTTTAAATTGCAGTGTATTAAACTACAATGTAGTTTACAGGTAGTCTTGACTTATGACTGGTCATTTAATGACCATTCAAAGTTATGACAGACGTCTCCAGGACTATTTATGACCCAGATTCAAAGTACTGACAACCACTCCCCCCACAGTCATGTGATTGCATTTGGGGCACTTGACAACCAGCCCGTATTTACGACTGTTTGTAATATCCCATGGTCATGTGACTGTGATTTACCATGTTTTTTGCTGCAAACTGGCATTTACTTCCAGTTTCTGGCAAAAAATACTCATTGTGGACAATGAATTCACTTAACGATCACAGATTTACTTAATGACCAATGCAAAAAACATCATAAAATCAATCACGTGGTGATTGATCACGTGGTGACCCACTTAATAACTGGCATGACTTATGACCATAATTCTAGGCCCAATTTGAGTTATAACATGCGAGTTATAAGTTGAGGACTATCTGTAGTTGTTTTTGTTTTAACTAAGTGTATGAAATCATGTCCAGCCATTTTTTACAGTATAGCACAGGAAGAGGCAAACTGAAGCTTTCTAGATACTGATTAAGTAATCTCAGTCCTTAAGAAGCTTGCTAATGCAAGGGATAATGGGAGTTTTAATTAAGCAGCATTATTAGTTGCCTTCTCTTGGTTTACCATGTTGTGTAAGCCCGGCTATTGTGGTTTATTTAGTTGGCAAACATTGGATGAGTGTAACATTCAAACTCAGCCACTGTTCTATGCCTTTTATTAAAGTTGCTGATCAAAGTACAGTATATATCTTTTCAATAAATACTCAAGAACATAAATAACATATTTTCAATAAAAAGCTGAAAAGGAGAAAGTGCACATCTTCCATTAAAATCTGCTATCATTCATCTCGTCCTGATTGAGCAAACCCTTCTTTCTCATTTTTATATAGGAATAGTAGTAAAAATTGCAAAAAAAAATGTTTTTGCTACTTATCATGACCTGGATTAATGAGAATATTTATAGATATCCCAGGAAAACCTCAAAGACAAAAGTTGCATTTATCCAGCCACAAGCAGAAGACATTTGCTTTTCCTATAACCTTTCAGCCCTATTAAAAGATCACTGGCATGCATCCATAACAGAAAGTACACTTATAGCCCCAGTCTAGACATGATCTTATCTAAAAGCCTCTTAGATCATTATATATTCAGAGGCATTATCCAAATTTTTGTTAGCTCTTCAGATATATTAGTCTGAATATTTTATTACAGCATCACATTGATTGTAGGAAAAAAATGCAAGATCTACCTAATGGGTTCAAGCTACAGTGATGTAACCAAGTGATCCATCTGTGATCAAAGTATAAAAGAAAACCAGCCACATTTGCTGGAGACACAAAACATTCATTCTTTATTTAGGAAAGTCAAAGCAGGAGATAAAGAAAATCATATATACATGAACAACATTAATTCATTTTTTCGACGTTCAACATCCATTACATTTCTTAAAATCATAATAGAATCATAAAATGTAAGAACCTGGAAATCTCCTCGTCAAATTCCTAGTATAGGAAGCCATTACTACAGCATCTCAATGGATGGCCATCAGCCTTTGTTTAAATCCAGTTGGTATCAATTTACAACCACAATTGTGACTGGAACTTATAAAAATCTTATAGCACTTAAGTAACAGATTCACTATGGTATGCATTTCATCTGATCTGCAACAGGGTAAGTTTCCATTAATTTTATTCTGTGGCTAAGATGTACGGGCTCTCCTCTGTTTTAAGGGGAAAAAACTTAAAAAACTATCTCACTAGGTGAGGTAGTTGTTAAGTGAGTTGTGCCCAATTTAACAATTTTTTTTGCCGTGGTCATTAAGCAAATTGCTATAGTTGTTAAGCAAATCACACAGTTGCTAAGTTAATCCAAGTTCCTTCACTGACTTTGCTTGTGGAATGGCTACAAAAGACGATCACATGACCCTGAGATGTTTATTTATTTATTCTTCACATTTATACGCCTCCAATTTCCAAAGACTCTTGGCAGCTTACAAGCATTATACATTTTTTTACAGTACACATTTTTAATGCCCTCCCAGCTGGCTAGCGATGTTCACATCTGGGCCATTCACCGTGGCTCCTGCTCCACCAGAGACAGGCAAGTCCAGCACCGACTCTCTGCTCCTGTCCTCCCGAAGGGGTACCTATTCCATTCATGTTGCAACCATCATAAATACATGGGCACCCAAATTTTGATCAAGTGACCATAGGGATGCTGTGACAATCATAAGTGCAAGGATTGGTCATAAGTCACTTTTTTCAGCACCACTGTAACTTTGAAGAGTCACTAAACAAAATGTTGTAAGTCAAGGACTACCTGTACTATATGCTATACTAATAATACTACATATAGTACTTTTATTGGGGAGTACAGATAAGCTTTCATAGTCTATATTATTTCCTATTGAAAATGCAAAAGAATCCTCTGTGGAGAGTGGGGAAAAAATTTTGCTGAGAGAGGTGCCATGCGTGTTTGCCATGCTCTTCTTACATATACACATAAGTACTTCATACTCTTCTTACGTATCCTTCCTTGGAGGGAACTGAAGGCAGAAAGGCTCATCTTCAAGAAATTAAGATGCTTCTAAATTCAAGAAGCATCTAACAATAAGGAAAAATAGAGACTCATCAAAGAGCATTAAAGCGCAAGTCACATCTTATGTTTTCACATGGTATACAAGCTTGTATTAATGCATGCACAAGAAATTCCCATCACTCCAATCTTGGGCCAATTACAAGTACAGACAGGAGGACATTCACGCACAAGAAGCAACGTACAAGTATGGGTTTAGAAGACACACAAGATTCTAAGATTAACATATGTGGGTTTGGCTCAAAAAAGGTAAGTGGTCTACAGCCAGGAGTGACAGAAGAATCAGCTCTTCCTTGAGCTTTTAAAAGAATATTGTAAAGAACAAACATCTCTCCCTTCCTCACCTCTCTGCTGATGTAATCTATGTGGAAATGAATACCCCCTCTTTTTTCCCTCTGAGAAAATGACAGCATGACAATGAGATTGATAAGGCTATACTGGAGCTACAACCAAAGGCATATAAAAGTATTAAAAATATTCTGGCAGTCTGAAGAAGAGTACAAAAGAGTGACTTTTTTAGGTGCACTCTTCATCATTTCTGCTTTTCCATACCTATTACATTTGTAAATGAACCAAAACATGAAGTAGCTTGCTTCCAATGATCTTGCCAAAATCAAACTCATTTCCCTGAGTGGCTGAAGTGTCTAACACTGCAAGTGTCTAGTGTTTTACTTCAGCCATTCAGGAAAATGAGGTATGCATCGCAACACTTCACCGAGAAAGATATTCCAATTCATTAATAGAAGGGGGTATTAGTAGCTCATTGTTGAACTGTGGAGCCCTTTGTGCTTTCTGAGCTTGGCTGTAACAAGGATTCCACATCCCATTTCATTGTTTGTACAACACCACTGGGCAACAGTTTGCAATCACAACTTTATACGCAAATTGGAATCCTTGACTACTAACAAGCCGAAGTCATAAATCACACTTAGTGTTTGGCTTATGATCATCACTGATGGGATCCCCCAGCTGATTACATTAGAAGCTTAGACTATGTCTATTGATAAACTCAGACTGCCGTGTAGAAAACCAGCAGCAGATGTTTCCTAGGGCATCAAAGTAGTCATTCATTCCTGACTTGGCAAATCGGAGTCACAATTCTTCAGAAGTTTCAGCTATTTCAGAATGTGGAAGACCATTTCTGTAGTAAGTATCCTTTATGGAAAGATAGAGAGGTATAGAACTCCAGATGCAATACAACATGCCTTTGTATGACAGCTGAAGCTGTAGGTGACAGTATGCCACAAATAAAGACAGTCTTTCATCCTATCCCATGAACACTCAGACAAGACACCCTTCCTGGAGAGACGAATCCAGTGAGTGCAGGTACTTCTTCCCTCTTCCCATGTCACTTCTCCATCCACTTCACTCCAGTGGGAAAGAGAAATGGTTGACAATACAGATTAAAAGTAAAGATTACCCTGCCAGTCGTAACCAACTCAGTTGGACACACAGGGAATTTGATTCCGGTACAGAAGTTTTCAGTGTATTTGCAAGACAGCAGTAATTAATAGCATAAATTAAATGACATTTATGTATTCAAACAGAAAAATATGCTTCAAAACATGCAGCCAATAGAAAAGGAAATAAAGGGAAGTGTAGAATTAGAATCACAATTTATTGATAAGGATGTATACACATTAGAACTTCTAGATTAATTTAGAATTCCTTGCACTATAGTAATCACTGTGTCCTATCATATAGCATGAGTTAACTATTCAGCTGAATGATGGCACAGGGGAAAAAGAGCTATCCCTCTGTCAGTTGTTTTGGTGTGCAATACCCTATAGCACCGTCCAGAGGGAAGAGGTTCAAACAATTTATCTCCAGGGTGTGAGGGATCTGCAAATATCTACCGTATATTCACTTGTGCAATATACAGGTGTTCCGTGGAGTGCAAGCTAGCTGCAATTGTATGTTGTGAGGGTGATGTGTTTTTAATTCTGGTATACCATCCAGGGCCATTTGTATGAGATGGGTAACTATAGAAATCCAATCCAATCCAACCATATCAATAAATAAGAACTATGCATCTCTACAACATGATATACACTAAGGGTACAGTTGTGTTTTGCTTATTTTTATTCATTTAAAAGATTCCTATACTGCTTGCCATGTAATACAGTTCTAGAACACATTATTCTAGTCAAATAGTGACATATTTCAAAAATAAATACCATATATGATGAAATGTACAGTAGGGTAGTGGTCCAAATTAATTGGTCAGCACAACGGGCCTATGAACGCTTAGCTGAATGTTTTTGGAATGCACTGAAACTGCATTCCAAAAACAAGGTTAGTACATCCTTAATTTTGAAGAGATGAATGCTCAAATTGGAAAAGCATCCCACCACCTCATTCGATAAGAATAAGTTCCAGGAAGTTAAACCGACTTCATTCATTGGTGACTTCATAAATAGGTCGATGCACTTTTCTTGACAACAGTACAGATTGTTATGACTTTGTTTTCTTTTGAAATGTACATTGGGCATCCCACATGCAAAATCCACATATTTACAGGAATATATAATCTCTAATTCCTCCATATAGGAATAGAAATCCAAACATACAATTTCACTACTATTTTTACTAAGATAGGATGAACTAATAACATGATATCAGAAGATGTCACATCTGCATATGCATTATTGAAACATGAAATATTTATTTCTAATTAATAGCAATACAAAGGAACAGTAGCAATTTCCCAGGGCTTTCTTAAAGCAATCCCCAAGGGCAAACCCATTCTTTAGAAAAGAAAATGATAAAAAAGCTATAATGAGAAGCAATAACATCTCCAGAGAACAAAGATACACGTAATGTTTTTTGTAAAAAGCCAAGGATTTCAACATATATAAAGCAAAGCTATTACTGATACTAAAATATAACTTGTGCACCTATAGCAATTGAGCTCTAGAAACAACTTTTGTTAGATAAATCTCTGCTTTGCATTTCAGTAGTTATATCTGCATACAGTATTTGATTTTCTTAAACTAATAAATAGAAAGATTAGCTCTAAGGTGTGATATTCCCACATCTAAAAAGATTTAACTCACTCAAATGTAACACAACTTTAAGCAAAGAAATATTCTGAAATTAGAGGTAAGCACGAATTAACAAACCAACAAGGATGTGATTCAAATGTATAATGGGGTAAATTATTGTGTGCACATCTACAAAACCCTTCCAATCAACTGGAAGGCAATTGTAAGACAGAACCAGTCAGATAAGTGCTTCAGATGACAATGAATCAGAAATGAGAGCAGAAACAAGTTCCAGGGCACAATTTTGCTTAAAGTTTGTCTGAGCAAGAAGCCATTTTTTCTCCTTTGTACTAATGTATAATTTGGTTACTGTTCTCTCTGTACTCAAAATTGTAGTAGCGCAGGATGAATATTTTTTCCCCTCTGAGAAGCAATAGCAGCTTGAGAGGAACCACGGCATAACTAGCATTAAGCAGTTCCTCAACTTGCTGTTCTTTTAGCCAAGATTTCTGTGATTCAAATCTGCTTTTCATGGAATGGGGAAGAGAAGTTAAACAATATAGTTGTAACTCGACTTACAATCCTTCATTCAGCAACCATTCAAAGTTACAGTATAGTGGTGCTGAATGAAGGGAGCTGCAAGTGGTCCCTGAAGTTACAGCCATTGCAGTGCCTCTACTATCATGTGATCAAAATTCAGGTGCTTGACAGGCCACCCTCATTTAAAACCATGGGCCACTTCACTTCCCCCACACCCACCTCCCTTCTCCAAATTTATGCCCTTTTCTCCACCTTGCACAGCAACAGTCCTTGGCTGGGCTGGGGCTGAAATAGAGGCTCAGGGCATTCAGCAGTCTCAACCAGCTGCACCACATCCAGGCCTCTACTTCAGCCCCTGTGCTGCTGCTGCCACTGCCACTGAGAAATGCCACTTTAAGCCCCATGCCACAGCCAGCTACCCCAGCACCATATCACAAAGCCCTGGTTGCCGTGCACTCCACAGGCCCCGCCGCACTCAGCTGATCTTCCGTATGAGGCCATCTTCTCTTGGTCTCATGATAACAGGTGCACTGTTTGGAGAACCGCATGCGAGATTTGGAGAACGGTGTAAGTGGCCTGAAGAAGAAAGCCTGACATGGCCAGCAGCTGCCTCCCATAGCGACTGTGCAGGAGACCCTCAGGAACAGTGGGAGGAAGATGCTGAAGGCAGAGGCCAAAAAGTGCAGGATGGCAAGGGTAACTGCAGCTGGACATTGCACTGTGCTGTAGAAGGTATTGGGTGGCTGAGGCTTCAGGGGCAGCTGCAGCTTTGTGCTGTGCTGCATTTCAGGGGCTTTTTGCAGCCACAGTGCATCAAGAGACCACTGCGCATGTGGTGCTAGCACCACATGGTTCTGGGGCTGCAATGCAGAGTGCAGCATGGCCAAATCAAAAGGGCAGAGATGGGAGAAAATAAGCAGTGGTGGGGAGTTGAAGGGGAGGCAGTCCCTTACCTTGGAAGAACTGAGGCTGGGAAGGAACAGGCACGGAATGGCTTGGATTGGGGTGGGTCCTTGTCTAATGACAGGTGGGATTTGCTTAACAATGGCAACAGAGAGTGCTGGGATTGCCATCGCTAAGCAATGCAGTTATGTGATGTCAAACTTTATGACCACATCACTTAGCAATGGAAATATGCTCCCGAATGTGGTCGTAAATCAAGGACTACCTGCATACCTAACAGACTTGTGAACTGTGGGAGGCCTTAAATAGCAGGACACACATAACATATTAAGTCCCAGAAGAGGTTTTAAAAATCATGATTGTTTCATTCAGATAATATGAAAGGCCCAAGTAAATCATGTTACAGTTTAAATATGGTCTTGTTCTCACAATATGCTAATACAATGGATGGAGCCAATCTAATTTGCAAAAAGGATCATAATTAACATCACCTCCAGCTCTTGTCCCTCCCCCATTAGTAGTTTCTTTTGCCACAATTGTACAGGAAGGATCATGTAAGACAGTACAAGGAGGTCCTGCAAATACTTAGTCACCAAAGTATTAAAGGCTTTATAGATCAAAAACATTTCTGCGGTTACTGATGACCAGTGTAGGCCTGTAATGGTGTTATATGCTTCTGATATCCACTGCCTGAACAAGCAGGCCATTGCATTTTATACCAGTTGTAATTTCTAAGTAGACTTCCTATATGTAATATTTATGTGTACTATATGTAATACTATCTCAGTAGTCTCAACCTGTAGTGATAAAGCCATGAATTAATGTTGGGATCCTCAAATCCCAAATAAGGCTACAGATGGGGCATCAAACAGAACTAGGCAAAGGTCCTCCTGATTGTAGTATCCACTTGCCTTACCAACAGTAGTCATGAGTAACTCAAGCACTGCAAATATGATAGATAAATATTAGACCTATCATGCCTACAGAACTAGGCTTCCTCTTCCTTCCCATAAGGAGATCTATTACATGAAGATGGCAGTGAAATAGCACTAGAACTATTGCAGTTGACCAATGAGGCCAAGTCTGAGTGGCCTTGGTGTTTATTCTTCACTTAAGTTAGACAATGACTTGAATTTCAGACAGAACTGTAATTTTTTTTAATGATTGAAGACTTTGCAAAAATTGCTATTGGCACCTTGCAAGGTCCAAAAAATACAATTCACCAAACAGATGCTGCCATCTACTTCATAATCAGAAAGAAGAAAGAAACTCAGAGGCAACTTTCTGTCTTACTGTTGTCCTAGAACATGAGGTCTATTCCATTCTTTTCGCTTCAGATTTTATAAGATTTAACCAGGTATCTACAAAAAAAAAACATTATTTTTTTCCTTTGCTTTTGTGAGTTTGTTTTATCCATCACTAGTACTTTTCAGTATTAGAACTTTTATCTGTGAATATCCAAGTCCTGCCTTATGGAAAACTAATTACTGAACCACTGAGAGCTTCATAATGTCCTGCATTAAAGTCCTAAGCATCATACATAATGCATAGGAAGCCTTCTCTGCACTCTGATTACAGCACACTGTCATTAAGTGAGCAAATTAAAGATGTGAATAATTCACTGGCTGAGCTTATTGTCAGTGCTGCATTGTGAAATTAGAATTTCTAATAAGTACTGCAATTTTTAACCCAATTAACACAGAGAACATCTTGAGCCTGATTAGTGCAATAAAATTTATTACTTTATTCTTTGGCTTCAAAACAGCCAAGTTAAATACTGTTTTTAATTATCCAGCATTTGCAGCTTCTACTCTAAAGTCATGGTTAAAAACACTGTGATTTTAAACACAATTTCTAATATTCGAACTACAAATGTACCTTCTATAACATATCTAAACACAACATTATCTACAGCATATCCAACCATTTCATAAAAGGAGGTTTTGGTACAAACAAGGCTTGGCATCTAATTTTTGCACTAAACATGATGTCATCTAAACAGCTAACTTGATTGCTTCATTTTGTTTGAAAAGCAAGGCAGAATCCCTGACAAAGTATTGTTTACAAATCAAGCAATTTCTAATGCAAATTAAGTACAGGGATTCATGAAGCACATCTAAGGCGCCCTTGACGCCTGTTCCTCTTAGCTCTAAGGCTAAAAAAGAAGCCCATTTTCCAAACCCAGCAAGAACACCGACAGTTTGCTTACCTCTGGAATCTGCCTTCTATGAAGACCCACCACCACTACCACTTCCTTCTGTCCTACTAAATCCAACTCAACACACTGCATGTTACTCCTTGGCAGACACGTTGGGTCTGCTGTCTTGAAGAGAACACATCAGTCGGAATGCAGCTTTTCTGTGAATATATTCTCCCTGCTGGTGATTTTTTTTTTAATGTCAAAGAGCAACAAAAGTTCAACACATCCATTCCACCGCCGGCCGTTGCTAATCCACTACGGATTCCGTTGTCCAGATCCATCATCCAGAGGAACTTTAAAAGCAGAGCTGGAGAAAGGGGTAAAAAGAACCACCAGTTAGTTAAGATCTTTAACAGACATTTCCTTCTCTGCTCCCTAGTATGCCTCAGGCAACTACCTAGAATCTGGGTTTGGGAGATGTTTTAGCTTCGTCATGCAGAAAAGAGAGAGAGAGAGAAGAAAGGTGGAATAAAAATCAGACCGGCATGGGTGGGGGAGAGAGAGAAAGGAGCTGTCAGTGAAGAAAAATCTGCATATGGTAATCAGAGTTACCCTGAGTACAGATTTATTTAGCCGTGGCAGCTTAAAAAAACAAAAGAGACCTTACAATCTTAGAGCAAAAGCATCTACTTAACTTTAAAACAGATTTTCACTTATTCTTCTTTCTGTTGCGGCAAGAGCAAAGTTAACTTCATTATGAGAAGAAAAGTTTCCTTCAGTATTCCCTGTAATCAGACAGAAACTTTCAAGATAGAAGGAATCCTTATCAAATAATCACTCTCCGCTCACTGGAAACTTTTTCATCATTCACAGCAGAGTCCTCAACAAAAGGTGCAAAGGGAGGGCACAGGGCAAAAAATCTGCTACTTCTCATGTTAGTTAGATAAAGTGAGGGAGGGTATTGCCTTCTCCTAGCTCTTTTTAAATGCCATTTGAAAACCTTCTTCATAACTTTTCCCTCTACTGAAAGCAATGGAAAATAAACATTCAAGAGAATACCAATAATCCAGGGAAGAATCCATTGGTATAGCAATGGGACTTTAGATTGTTGACAACTTTGGGAAGCACATCATTTTACTCCTTGAAGTTGTGCTCTCAAACATTTAGGCTATCCAAACAGTAACAATGCTTCCATCAAATTCAGCAGAACTGAATTTACGCTGGCTTTGTGCATCTTATTTACTTATTAATTAAATTTATATGCCGCTGAAATCCGAAGACTCTCTTATGGTGCTGTCTGGCTTTAAATATTGTATAAAGCATGACATACCTAAAAATAATCTTATTAAACAAAAGCAAATAGCTTGCACAAGAAGACTAATAAGTGCTAGAGGTCTTCCAACTTTTTAGATTGTGGAAGCTGTTAGTTAAAAAAAAAATTCCTAGAAGCCTTAATGATGAGACAAAACTCTAGTGATAGCAACTTGGCTTTTTTTTAATCTTAGTCTGTCAAAGAGCCCCCGCCCCCAGTGAGGCACCACCTTGCTGTGGTTGGGGGGCTTGTGTGCTCTAATGAAGATGAGAGCTCTGCCAG
>JANHZU010002924.1:127203-138217 GCA_032468055.1 Acrochordus granulatus
CAACAAGAAGTTCACAACTTTTGAAATATTTTAACAAAAAACTGGAGCATCTTATAATTATACAGTACATAACTGTTCCAGATTAAATAAAACAAATGGTCAGTTTTATATATGCATTCAGTATATTGCACTCTATCACAGAAATTCTTTCAGATAAAATAATATATTTAAAAAATAGAACATGTTATATTTTCAATATATACAGTATACTGAATAAATTAATACATGTCACAATGGAGGGGTAAACCAAAGTTCCCAGGGACTTGAAATTTCTTTACTGTGGATATAAGAAGAAGAAACCACCAGGTCCCCAACTAAATTTGTGCCTTCATGTAAAGCTGTAGAACTCTTCACGTCTGCAGCTATTGGATATCTGGATGGTTATGATAAAATAGTTTGTGGAAGAAAGGAGAAAGCAACTGCCATGTTATGAAACTTTTTTTTTCGCAGAACAATCTCTTTACCATTCCTTGGTTTGGTCTCAAAGGTCTTACAAATATTAGCAAGTCACCCTTGTCTATGTATGAGTTGATAAACAGCTACTGCAGTGACATACAGACATCCGACATATATATCTCCTGCAACAGTTTCCAATTTTTTCTTCGCATTTTGGCACAAATAATGAAGAAAGCAGGCAAGATCAATGGTGCTCATCCATGGAAGCAGATCAAAGGAAGGTATGGGGGCTTTATCGATTTTCTACCTAGGATTTTTCATCTATCATGTTCTTTTTATTGTGAGCTGCAAAAGAATCAGATTTTAACATTAAAACATTTTTAATTAATAGGTATTTGTGACTTTTCTATTTTTTATTTTCAAACAATGAATGTGCAATTCATATTTGAAATAGATTATTTGAGTTAGAGCAGTAAGCCAGTAGTAAAATGATTCTTTCTTATCTATTAGCTTTCAGAATACATCCAAAGTTGCATAAACAGTCTTTTCTATCCTGCTTGTTCTCCCATGTTTTTCCCCCAAATCATCACTTTCAAAAATCAATGAAAACAATTTGTATGCTAGGAATTCCATTCACAGAAGATATCTCTGCCTAATTTTTGCTTATTTTCTCTTCCCACTGATTTCCAATGCTATAGTCCATGCTTTATGTTGGCCTTCTGATGATTCAGAGGTTTTTCAGAAGTTGGAACTAGAATATGGATTCGGCTCAGATAGAAACCACCTTGTTTTTTTGTTTGTTTGGTTGTTTTTTTCTCATGAGCTGTTTAGTCCAAATAAAAAGGTAGATCAGTTTTCCAAATTGCTGCTCTAAAGATGTGTCAGGTTTATTCCTTCATCTTTAGACACAATAGATGATGGGGAGTTTTATTTTAACTGCTCTCAGCAATGCTATAGACTGTAAGAAGACTGCTATAAACTTTACAGTGTATAAAGTTTCAGTTTGCAGCCAGAAAAAAACTTCAGTTGATAATAATTTTCTATTAAATTTGTTCAAATCTATTTTCACTTTCCCCATACATGATTCGTGCTTCATGTGTTAGCAGCTTCTATTTGATGAAACGTAGAAGTGTAACTTTTTTTTCAAACCCCAACAGTACATCTTTCTCATGTGACATTTATGATTTACATTAGCTCAGTCATTTATCAGGCACATCTCTACTGTTTCCTACTCTGTGAAGTTTTTTGTTCCTTATTCTAAACCAACTGGTGTAAACAAAGCTTAATGTTGAAGAAATACAGATACAGCAACTCATTTTTAACAGAAAGACATTTAGAAGATAGTCTTCT
Source organism: Acrochordus granulatus (assembly GCA_032468055.1). NCBI lineage: Eukaryota > Metazoa > Chordata > Lepidosauria > Squamata > Acrochordidae > Acrochordus > Acrochordus granulatus. The sequence continues at coordinate 128,950 of JANHZU010002924.1, forward strand.
ATAAAAGACTTTTTTGGAACTAAGACTAGCAGAGATCATTGATGCAAAGGACAATTGACTGGGAGCCACCCAGAGTTGGTTAGAAGATAGGTTACTGTATAAATGTTTTAAATAGATAAATACAAAACAAGCTTTAAGGAAAATATTTTGGGGTTTTCTTTTATAATGCAGAATTTATTCCAAATTCCACCAGAAACGAATGTGTGAACTGACAGAAGTTGGTCTTCAAAATTTCCTGTACCTTTTCCTGGTGTTGGCGGCCCTAGCTGAGACAGAAGATGTTGCTAGCCGCATGATGGAACTTCTGCGTTTCCTCAATCCCATTTCTACCAATGTTTCTCAGAAAGCTCTGATCTGGAAAGGTTACTTTGCCTTCATCTTAACATACATTGACAAGAGCATGGACATCGGTGTGCTTGCTGAGCCACTCTCAGTGTCTTTCAGTGAAAAGGCAAAAGAATTCTTAGTCGCAAGAAATGACCTCCTGCAGAAACGAAACCTTTGGATGCTGCTTTCCACGTATGTTGATGGAGTCCAAGAAGTTTTTGAAAGCAGCTCACACCTGAACCTTTCTGAAGAAAAGCTGCTGAGTGATGGCTTCAGCATGTTGTTGCCAGGTTGCCGAGGAGCTGAACTGGCAGCAGTGCTAAACTTCCTGCAAGCTGTTTTGTTCAGGCTGAGGTGAGAATTTATTTATGGTGGTTTTCAAAAGTTCATTTCCTATTGATTTCAATACAACTTCAGTATAATATTTGTGGTTTACTATTTATGTACAGTGGAACCTTGGATTGCGAGTAATGTGGTTAATGACTGTTCCACAAGATGAGCAAAAAATTTTTTAATCAAATTTCATTCGGTTAACAAGTGAAACTTGCAAGACAAGCTTCGCGCGATAAGCTCATGTGGGAAATCTCACACTGAACTGATGGTTCGTCTCTCTTGCTAGATAAAAAGCATAAATTAAGTGAAAGTCATTCAAGAGAAAGAACTCCCAAGATTTAGATTCCAGATTCTCCTTCCAAGCAACAACCCTCCCACTCCTCTCCTGCCTCTCGTCTCCCTCACACCAACCAGGACTCTTTTCAAAGCATAGGAAGATTGACCCTCCATCTTCCCTGCCACTCACTCACACACACAGCCCTCCTCACATGGTACCATCCAGCCTGTCCCCTCCTGCCCATCTCTCCTCCCCTCTCATAGCACTGAGGCAGGTTATGATAAGAAACATTTCCAAATCACCTAGGAAAGGCCCCCAGAAAGACATTACTGAAGGAAAAGGGAAAATACTATTTTGCCCTCCAGTGGCAGCAGCAGAGGATCTTCCCAATCCAACAGGGGGCACCCAGACATCAGCCGGCCAATCAGCAGCCAATGGCCAGAATCCATCTCAGAGCAGATCCACAGTGACAAGATTAACAGTAAAGCAGCCACCCTTCCCAGGAAAGGCCAGATGAACCTCCAAAGAACTGTACAGAAACCAGACAAAACAGAACTCAAGGCGAGGTGGAAATCCCTCTTACATAAACTGAGGGACCATCAAGAACCATCACCCAAATTGAACATTTATTTAAATATTAATTAGTCATTATTCTCTGCCTGGCTTGGATTGGGCTCTTGGGGACCCCTGCCTCAAAATCTTCTAGCAAAAGTTAAAGTGCTGGCTAATTTGTTTTTAATTATTTTTACTTTATATTGTGCATTAATCATTGTTTCAGATATTCGCGACAATCATTTCTGCATAAAATCCCATTGAAAATGACTTTTTACGAATATTTTTGGGTGCATGGAATAGATCATCTAAATTTACATTATTTCCTGTGGGAAAATTTGCTTTGGTATAAGACCATTTTAGATTAAGAGAACTCTTCTGGAACAAATTATGCTTGCAATCCAAGGTCACACTGTATTATATATACATGTGTATGTCTCAACATACCCAAAGTTAAATTAAATTATTACGCATATCAAGCTAAAGCATTAAAATACACATTTTGTTGTTCAGTCACACAATCATTTCTGACTCTTCACAACCCCACTGAGTGCAGCATGCCAGGCCCCCTTGTCCTGCACTGCCTCCCGGAGTCTTCCCAAGCCCTCACCCATCACACTGACTCTGCTATCTATCCATCTCATCCTCTGCCGTCCCCTTCTCCTCTTCCCTTCAATCTTTCCCAGCATTACAGTCTTTTCTAATGAGTCCTCTCTGCACAATATGTGGCCAAAGTACTTGAGCTTCAGCTTCAATATTTGTCCCTCCAAAGAGCAATCAGGGTTGATTTGCTGTAGGATTGACTGGTTTGATCTCCCTGACGTCCAAGGGACCCTCAAGAGTCTTCTCCAGCACCACAATTCAAAAGCATCAATTCTTCAATGCTCAGCCTTTTTTATGGTCCAGCTCTCACAGCCATACATGACTACTGGGAAAACCATAGCCTTGATTATGCAGACCTTTGTCGGTAAGGTGATGTCTCTGCTTTTTAATACGCTGTCTAGGTTTCCCATAGTTTTCCTCCCAAGGAGCAAGTGTCTTTTGATTTCATGGCTGCAGTCACTGTTTGCAGTGGATCTTGGACCTCCCCCTGACAAAATAAAATTGGTCACTACTTTCATTTCTTCCCATTTTATTTGCCAAGAAGTGATGGGACCACTTGCCATGTTCTTCATTTTTTTAATGTTAAGTTTCAAACCAGCTTTTGCATTCTCCTCTTTCACCCTTATCAAGAAGCTCTTTAGCTCCTCTTCACTTTCTGCCATTAGAGTGGTATCATCTGCATGTTGAGGTTGTTTATATTTCTCTCGGCAATCTTAATTCCAGCTAGTGATTCATCCAGCCTGGCAGTTCACATGACGTACTTTACATATAAAATAAACAGAATGACAATATACAGCCTTATCATACTCCTTTCCCAATTTTAAACCAATCTGTTGTTCCATGTCTGGTTCTAACTGTTGCTTTTTGACTAGCATACAAGTTTTGCAGGAGACAGGTAAGGTAGTCTGGAACTCCCATCTCTTTAGAATTTGCCACAGTTTGTTGTGCTTCACATAATCAAAGTCTTTAGTGTAATCAATGAAGCAAAAACAGATGTTTTTCTGGAACTTCCTCACTTTCTCCATGATTCAGAAAATGTTGTCAATTTGATCTCTAGTTTCTCTGTCTCTTCAAAACCCAGCTTGTACCTCTGGTAGTTCTCAGTTCACATACTGCTGAAGTCTAGCTTGTAGTATTTTGAGCATAACCTTGCATGTGAAATGAGCGCAATTGTATGGTAGTTTGAACACTCTTTAGCAGTGCCTTTCTTCAGGTTGGAATGTAAACTGACCTTTCGAATCCCATGGCCACTGTTGAGTTTTTTGCTATTCTCTGAAAATCTGCATTAAGTTGGATATATCTTTCCCTTTCTTTCTGGCCTTTCCCTTTCCTTTTTTCCTCGGCTATTTGTAAAGCCTCTTCAGGCAGCCACTTTGCTTTCTTGCATTTCTGTTTCTTTGGGATGGTTTTAGTAAATACATCCTGTACAATGTTACATACCTCTGTCCATACTTCTTCAGGCACTTTGTCTACCAGATCTAATTCCTTAAATCTATTCATAACTCCACTATATATTACTATATATTCATTAATGTCATGATTGAGTCATACCTAAATGGCCTAGTAAATTTCTAATTTACTAAATTTCCCTACTTTCTTCAATTTAAGCCAGAATTTTGCAATAAGAATCTTATGATTTCAGCCACAGTCAACTCCAGGTCTTTTTTATTAACTCCATAGAGCTTTTCCATCTTTGGCTGCAAAGAATATAATTAATCTGATTTCAGTATGACCATCTGGTAATGGTCTGTATGTAGATGTTAAAGAGAATGGAAAATAGAGTTTGTTATAGCCAGTGTGTTCTCTTAAAACAAAATTCTCTTAACATTTGCCTTGCTTCATTTTGTACTCCAAGACCAAACCTGCCTGTTATTCTGGTTATCTTTTGACTTCTTACTTCAGCATTCCAATCCCCTATGATGAGATGGAGATCTTGTTTTGGTGTTAGTTCTAGAAAGTGTTCCATGCTTTCATAGAACCAATCAACTTCAGCCTCAGTGGTTGGGGTACACACTTGGATTACTCTGATGTGGAATGGCTTGTCTTGGATTCAAACCAACGTCATTCTGTGTTTTTGAGATTGTACCCCACTATTGCTTTTCTCACTCTTTTATTGACTATGATGGCTACTCCATTTCTTCTAAGGGATTCTTCCACACGGTAGTAGATATAGTGGTCATCTGAATTAAATTTGCCCATTCCCATCCATTTTAGTTCATTGATTCCCTAAATGTCAATGTTCAATCTTGCCATATCATGTTTGACCACATCTAGCTTACCTTTATTCATAGATCTTACATTCCAGCTTCCTATGCAATAATGTTCTTTACAACACTGGACTTTCCCTTTCACCATCAGACACAGCTACAGCTGAGCATCTTTTTGGCTTTGGGCTAGCCACTTCATTCTTTCTGGAGCTACTTATAATTGCCCTCTGTTCTTCCCCACTAGCATATTGGACACCTTCTGATTGTCTGGTGTCATATTTTTTAGCCTTTTATACAGTCCATGGAATTTTCTTGGCAAGGATACTGGAATGGATTGCCATTTCCTTCTCCAGTACATCATGTTTTTCCAGAACTCTCTGCTATGACCTGGCCATCTTGGGTGACTCTGCATGGCATACCTCACAGCTTCACTGAATGCCTCAAGCCCCTTTACCACAACAAGACAGTGATCCATGAGGGAGTATCATTCTATACTTGATACCAATTGCTTCTTGTAATGTTTGGTTACACTATAAAACAATCTAATTATTATGTGAAAAATATACACTGAAAAGTATGAAGAATTTAGAAAGCCAGTTACAAAACATCAAGGTTACTATATGTATTAATGTATTTATTGCCAAAAATGCAAATTAAACAACATTATTGTGATCCAGTTTGTCCTAGTGGTTAATCAGGTGACTGTATGTTCTTGTCCTGCCTTAGGCATGAAAGCTGACTGGGTGACTTTGGGCCTGTCACCATAGGATTGTTGTGGGAAAAAAAGAGAAGGAAGGAGTATTATGAATGTTTGCTGCCTAAAGTTACTTATAAAGTAATAAAGGTAGGATTAAAAAATTTAAAAAAAAATCTTTTGGAAGGACACAATTTAAAAAAGTTCAACTTCGATAAAGATCAGTAGACATAAATTTTAAAATTAATTAGTACATCTCCATAATGCAGATATTTGCTTATTTATCTATCAAATTTATATGTTGTTGAATTCAAAAAAATGATTCATGGTGGCTTTTTAACATTTAAACATGTTAAAAACAATAATATTGAAATCAAAATTAATTTAAAATTAACTAAACAAAAAGGAGGGGAGAGAGGTACACATGGGGGGATGTGCGATTAACTTAATTTGCTACCTGCATCCATGGACCTCCATTGGGGCCCTAAGCCAGCTGGCAGAGCCAGATTTCAGTCCCTTTCAGAAGGCTAAAGGATGAGTACAGACCTCACCTTGGGGGGCACAATATTCCACAGGACAGGAGCCATATCAGAAAAGGCTTTTCTCCTGGATCCTGCCAGTTGGAATTCCTTGATTGACATAGTCCACAGCATGCCTTCTCTGCCAGCCCTGGTGTGGCAGGCTGCCCCCATTGGTGTGAGATGGTTCCTCAGGTAACCTGGAGCATGCCATGAAGGGCTTTAAAGGTAAGAACCAACACCTTGAATTATACCCAGAAGCAAACTAGCAGCCAGTGCAGCTTGTGGAGCTTCGGCATTACATGGGCCATTCTGGGGGCTCCAAAAACTGTCCATGCAGTGGCACTCTGCACCAGCTGTAGCTTCTGAATACTCTTTAATGGTATTCCCATGTAGATACAGGTTGCAGTGCAAAGTATCTGTAAATAAGTCAGGATGTCCTCATTCAGCTTGAAATATTCAGAAAAAGACAACAAGAATGATTAAGATAGTCATGCATTTAGAGTATCTATTAAATTAATAAATAAATTGCACTAAATAAATAAAGATTGATAAAATTATGCATTTTGAATTTAAAAAAGGTCAGCTATACCTGTCCCAGAGACCACTATAGTGCACAGTGGCCACTAACAAGGTTGCTAATTCACTAAATGAACCAGCTAACTTTATTCCTAAAAATATAAAATTACTTTTATTAATTTACTTAGGCTTCTATGCCACTCCAATCCTAGGCTTTAACAGGGAGAGGACTAACTTTATTTCTTGGAGTAGACTGTTAGAAAACAGATGGCACATTTGGGAAGCACTGATGTTTCCCTCATCAGTGTAATCTTGAAGGAAAGACCTATAATATCTGTTTTCTCTTAGAATTCACTGGATAGGCAGATTCCTTATGAAGTAAGCTATCAAAGTCCTAAGCTATGAAGGGCTTTAAAAGTAACAACCAGTACATTGAATTGCATTATCAGTAACTAGTGTAGTTCCTGAAGTAGTCCTGTAACACGAGCATAAAGGTAAAGGTTACCCTGCCAGTCGTGACCAACTCTAGGGTGCAGTGCTCATCCCCGTTTCCAAGCTGAAGAGCCAGTGTTTGTCTGAGGATACATCTGTGGTCATGTGGCCGGCATGACTAGATGCCAAAGGCGAGACACTGTTACCTTTCCTGACAGAAGGGACGATACCTATTTATCTACTTGCATTTGCATGCTTTTGAACTGCTAGGTTGGTGGGAGCTGAGGCGGAACAGCAGGAGCTCGCCCTGCTGCATGGCAATCCTGGTCTTTAACTCAGGCTGCCGACTTTCCAGCTGGCAAGCTGAGCAATTAACCACTTGCACCACCACGCCTCATAATATGAGCATAGTCAAACATAATTTCATATGCATACATATGGGTCCTGAACTACATTTTGGACAAGCTGCAATTTCTAAATCATCTTCAAGGACAGCCCCATGTATAGTGAGTTGAAAGAGTCCAAACATGAATCATAAGTACATAAGTGATAATCCTTAAAACTTCTCATTATATGAATGGGTGCAGCAGAACACATAACAAAGCACACAACGATTCTCCTGCTCAAAGATTCATCCTGCTCCTCCTCACCCAAGACGACCTTCAAATTCTGAGTTTCTTCTCTAACCCTACATTATGCCAAAGATGGACTTACTCCAGAATCAAAAGGCTTCTAAATCCACAACCACTCTCTTCTGATGAGTTTTAACAAAACTGATTCACACCATGAAAGCCCTACCTGCCTCCAGGAAAAACAGAACAGAACTTTGAGTTCAACTTTCTTTTGCCCAGAGTGTGGATATACAAAGCATATTGATCATATCTCACTTTGCGTCAATAAATAATCTCTCCTAAAATATTCAGGCAGATATTAACCATTAAGAGGAGAAGACCAAGGCCTGTGGCACCCTACACTGAAAATCTCTTCTCCTTCATATCTTGGAGTTGTCCAATTAGAAAACCGGCCATGAGAAGCAAAGTCTTGAAATATTCAATATTTTTTTTAATTTATTTTGGAGATTCAGTACTTTAGATCTCCTATCCCGAGCAAAACCAGGAAGTACATTTATTTTTATTAAAACAACTAGGAAAGGCAAAGTTTTAGAGAAAATCCTTCTCTTTTTTTCTGTCTCTCTTTCAAATAATAAAAAAAAGTTCTGTAGCCTTAAAAGGGTATGTAAACCTAAAGGTATATAACTGTCAAGAATGATGGAGAACGCTAGGAAATTACTCTTATCTGTAATGGAAATTATTCAGTCAGTCATTGAAGGCAATTGGTCAGAAGTGTTCTAAACAAGTGTGAAAAGTTGGTTTTTCTCGTACTCTTATTTTGCTTTAATGCACTTTTGAAATACTTGTCTTGATGAAATCACATTGTCTTAAATTTGGCATGTAATAAAATTTTAAAATTAATAATTGCAGCTGTATTTGACTTTGGCAAAAATGAAGTTAGTTTTGTTCTAGGTTTAATATTTGTAAGTGTATTGTCTTTGAATAGAACAGTGGATTATTTGACACATATAAGCTTCCTGTATATAGAGATAATAATAATATCCTATTAGTTCTCAGTGGATGCAAACCTCCTTGTCTTAGGCACTGTGTAGCATACAAAAGTCTTTCTCTCTTTTTATAAGAAAAAAACTTCAAGCAAAAAATAAGGAAATCTCACATTTGGTTCACAGAGTTGTGCATCTCAGCACCTGACTATCCCCTAACTCTATTTTGTATCTCCATATACCTAAGGGTATAGGGAGTATGTGATGGCATGAGTGGTTAAGATACTGGGCTTGTTGGCTGGAAGGTTTGTAGCTCAGCAATTCAAGACCCAAGTGCTACCATGTAATGGGGTGAGCTCCCATGACTTGCTCCAGCTCCTGCCAGCCTAGCAGTTCAAAAGCATGCAAGCATTGATGCAAGTAAATAAACAGATACTAGGTGCCACATGACTATGGGAGTGTCTTCAGACAATGCTGGCTTTTCAGCTATGAAATGGAGATAAGCAATCCCCTAGAGTTGGCCATGACTGGCAGGGGAAACCTTTACCTTTTTTACCTAACCTTGCATATCTTTTCATTTCTTAGAGTAAAGATGATAAACTGCAATATAGATTCCCTTTGGAAAAGAAACAATAGAATCATAGGCCTTGTTGCTATTGTTCAGTTGCACACTCACTATTTGTGACCATGGACTGCAGCACTCCATGCTATCTTGCACTGCCTCCTGGAGTCTGCTCAAGCCCATGCCCTTCGCACTGACTATGCTTTCTAACCATCTCATCCTCTGCCATCCCCTTCTCCTTTTGCCTTCAATCTTTCCCAGCATCTCAGCCTTTTTTAATGAGTTGTCTCTTCACATTATGTGGCCAAAGTATTTGAGCTTCAGCTTCAGTATCTGTCCTTCCCATGAACAGTCAGCATTGATTTCCTGTAGGACTTACTGTTTTGATCATCTTGCAGTCCAAGGGACCCTCAAGAGTCTTCTCCAGCACCACAATGCAAAGACATCAATTATTCAGCATTCAGCTTTCTTTATGGCCCAGTTCTCATAGCCATACATTATTATTGGGAAAACCATAACTTTGTCTATGCAGACCTTTGTCAACAAAGTGATTTCTCTGCTTCTTAATAGGTTTGCCTGTCTAGGTTTGTCATAGCTTTCCTCCCCAGGAGCAAGCGTCTTTTGATTTCACGGCTGCAGTCACCATCTGCAGTGATCTTGGAGCCCAAGAAGGTGAAATCTGCCACTGC
>JANHZU010002925.1:0-14103 GCA_032468055.1 Acrochordus granulatus
GCGAAACGTCTTCGACTTGAGAAAAATCCAGTCCAGATGCCTGTTTTTTAAACTTTGTTGCCTTGTGATCAGTGGGTAATTGATATACCAGCTAAGTTACCCTCATCTTTTAATAGTTTCTTCCACATTTCAGTTGGTTTTCATTAAATACAACTTGTAGAATTGATCTGTTTTTCTTCATTTTTTGGCAACTTGCAAATTGTTGGAAAACAGTCTGCATTTTTTCTCTCCTTATTTAACTACCCCAGTCAAATTATAATTATTTTTTGCATGCATGGTTTTTGTGGGAATAAGAAGAAAGAGGGAAAACTCCTAAGAGCAGAACAAGATGAGGCTACTACACCTAAATATGTAAAAGCAAATGCACTTATGAGGATTATTTCATATTCAACTTTGGAAGGGAAAAAAATCTGTTTTTAATTTTAATTTCTTCCTCCTGTTTCCTTCAACAGAATGCTCAAAATAAGCCTTTAAAAGACCATAACTTATTAAACTGGATGTAAATATGTCAAGTATTTTTTTAAGTGAAGACAAGATGCTACCTGAGTCTAAACAAATCAACTATGGCAGCAGTTTGTCTTTATGCTTGGACCTCAAATTTTTGACAGCTGCAAATGTGTAATTTAAGTGTTTTGTCAAAATGTATAGCATTCCTTAAAGCAGTATTTATTTAGCCTTCAAGGTCTTCACAAAGCTCTACACCCTGCAGCCCCACCCAAGGCTCTCTAAGTCCTCCTTTGGTAGACCACCAAATACATGTTGAGGGATGATGGATGGAAGACAGCAGAGGAAGAGGAAACCATAAACAGCGCTGATGGAAGAAGCAGGAAGCCATAAATCATATATACAACAACTTAATAATCTCTTTCCAGTCAATTCTATATAAATTTAGTATCTGGTTCTAAAAATGAGCCACCATAGCATCTTCTGTGACAGTATTACTTCAGCCTAGTTCTTTCTGCCCTTTTGGAGGCATCAGAATGAGCTGATACTGCAGGACTGATGAAATTGATTGCAGGTTGTTAGTTCTTGTCTCCAGCTCTACAGTGGAATTTATTAAGAAAAAAAGTGGCACTTTTCCAAATTATGGTTCCCAAAGGCAGTCTAAAAGAACCTTGAAAAAAATTCCAGTGTCCCTGAACCTGAGCTGATATCAAGAAATTAACAGAGAGGGATCCCTTTAATAGATTTCCATTGCCTATCTTGTAGGAGATATTTGTTTGTTATTTGCACAGCATATCTCTTGTTGGTAAATAGACTACTTCATCTAAACCTAATTATACTCCATACAGAAGAAACATCTAGCTAACCCAATTATGACATACTATTAACCAGGAAAACTACCTAGGACAACACATCTGATTCATAAAGTAATCTTGTGCCAAATTCCAGATATTTTTTATTACTCTATAATCTCATCTTAATAACTATGTCATCTTACCAAAAAGAGGGCAGCCCACAAGGAATATTACACTCCAATATTGTATTGCTACATGATAAGTTAAAAACATTTTGCTGCTCATCCAAGCAGCTTCTTCAGTCTAAGAAAAAGTTGGTTAGGGAACCCCATTATTTGTCTTTCAGGTCTTCTCATCTAACCTGAACAGGCTCGTTAGATGGACAATAGAAGATGTGAGTAGGCAGAGAGTTATTAGGATGTAGAATGAATCTATTCAGGTTAGGTGAGAAATGAATCTACCCTGGAAGACAAATTTGGGGTTCCCTGACCAACTTTTTCTTAGACTGAAGAAGCTGCTTGAATGAGCAGCAAAATATTTCTAGGACAACAAGAAGTCCAGTTGCCATGTATCTGGATGACCAAGAAATCTTCATCTACATAATCCTTTAAAGATAGTTGAGGAAAACCTCCGCTAAGAAGCATCTTATAAAATACAGGGAGGCTGAGGTAGGAAGAGCCATTCGTTGGGATATTTGCATCCCAAACTATTGGGATTTCAAGTGGCAACACAAACAGCTTAAGGTGAGCTTTTTTCTGAAGGAGCTTTTTCAGCTCTTTCAGAAATGGTGTATTACAGACTTACCAATGGGAGAGGTATAAGGCACTTAACCTTTATATGATAATGTGCTCCTGTATGAAGAATTACCATCCAAAATATATCACAAATAAATGCATTTGATAGCAATACAGATGTTTTATTTTGGTTCCTTCTAAAAGCCTCCAGGTTCTTTTTAAAACATCCTTACAATTGACACATTACAGATTAGCCATTAGGATTTTGGGGGACACATGTCAGATCAGTATCTTCATTTACAGTAAATCATGGATGAGATGTACTTTATCTAGAATTAAGCAACACCTCCAGGCTGGAAAGCAAATTAAAAAGACCATCCAAATTCCTTTGGTTGGCTTTTGAAAACTCTTCTCTCTTTCTCCGCCCCCCACATTATGATATGCTAAATCCTAAAGCAGGATACAAATACAACAGATAAATAAATAAAAAATATGAAAGTTACAAGAATCAATATCTAAGGGGATATCTTGCAGCAGCCTAGTTTATTAGCACCCCAAGGTAAATCTTTATACACATAAAATACTTTACTCAAAGAATTGCTTCACTTTACCTGATGACAAACTGAACCAAAAAGAAAGGCAACATAAAAAACTAGCAAGAACTAGTAAGAGCCTAGTTCCTAGGCAACTAGGAAAAATACTAAAATGAGTATCAATATTGTATCATGGAAAGTTGTCAAAATGTTTTTTTCGATTTGATGTATCATCATATAGACACATCATTAAAGCTTCTCCCCTGGGATGCTGAGGACACAGTCCATGGAACAAATGAATAAAGGAGCTTGAAGAATTGGCAAAATATAAAATAATTTATCAATTCACTTATGGAAGAAGAAAGAAGCACCAACAGAAAGATAACTGATGTTTGAGAGGTTTAGTTCCCTGTAATCTCAATTAAAACTAATGTTTTACAGTTTTTTTTATGGCACCTTGCTGAATTTTCTTTCAAAACTGACTCCAATCTTCCAGATAAATCTGTGCTGCAAATTAGGTATCAGCTCTTCTAGGATATGCAAATTTGGGAACATGTATAAGTCATCATCACAGATTTCTGGTGAAAAAACCATTTATTTCTGACATTATACTCTGTTCTGCTATCATATTCAGATGCACATAAAAGTCATTCCTTAATTAATGAATCTAGCTCATCCTTAGCACCATAACTCTAAACTGGATTACAGTTTAAAACTCTAATATTTTTCTCCTTCCAAAATCCATCTTTTCTCATGTACATTTGAAGGTAGAGCTGAGCAATACTACCATTCTGAACTCACCAAATTCACTAATCTGGCTGCCACCCTTTATCACTCCTGAGAGAATTAATGCTTCTGACACATCTACAAAGATTGGGTGTGGCTTTACATTCATTCAGTGATTAAAGACAGCATGGCTTGATGGGACAGGATAAAGAGGGAAAAAAGATGTATTATGCAGAGACAACTGGTGTCGTGTGAGAATTCCACAAATATTAATGTCATGTTAAGCACGCAAGATCAGGGCTTGAACCCTGACGGTTGAAAACCTGAACCAATCAAAGGCTGGAGTACATTTGGTGTTCTCATCTTATATATCCACTAAAGCCAAGTTCTAATTGGGAAGTTGGGATAGAATGGCTTTGTCTGGGTTCATGTTTAAGCTAACTGGCCTGTTGTACACTCCCTAGAGTTATCCCTTCAGTTCTCTACTATTATGGAATTCACAGTATAATTCTATATTCATAAATTGTATATAAGATGATACGGAATTCTCTGAACACTTAGCCCGATTTGGTTTCTTTTCTGATAAAGACACAGAGTTGCTATTTTGCACGTACCTTCTGTACCATCTTAGTTGCCTTTCCTGCAAGGGCAAGATTTCAGTCACATAGTGTAAATGAATGCTGAAGGTTGATTAGTCATTTCAGAAGTCAAAGCAATTTTCTGAAATGTCTTAAGATTATCTGAAATAGCAGTTTTCAAATAGTTTGCACAACTCCTTTCTTGAGGATCTGCACCCAAGCCATTGGAGGAAGAGATAACTTCAATAACCTGAATTCCAGAAAAGGTTACCGAATCCTATACACTGTATCGTTCAGGAACTTCTATAAACTTGGGTGGAAAAAAAAGCTCCTCCACAGCTCATAATCACTAAACTAAAATCCTTCTAAATTCTGAGCACACAAACAATATGAAGAGTTTAGCTAAGAGGCTTGTATAGATAAATAATTTGACTGAAAGCCATTTCAATCTGATTATGTGGACTAACAGAATATGAATGCCACTAAAATGTAAATAAAGTTATGCTATTAGTTCTCTGGGTAGAGTGCTCACTCATTTCCATAGTGTTTCTAGCTGCTTAATTGAAATTTAGTGCTGCAAAAGGAACATTGTGAATACACATCTTAATATATTTCACCAAACTGCTTAAGATGTAATTTCCTCCCAACCTCTGAATTACAGAAGAAGCAAAGTATTTATGCTAGAGGACAGCACAGAGAACAGCACTGAAAGGCTGTGATTACTTGAGCTCTTTACCCACCTTCAGTTGTCAAAGGAAAAGTAAAATTAAATAATGGCTGCTAAGTGAAAGAAAATCCTTCATTCCTCCATCATATCTTAGTATAGACAGAAATAAAAATATAAACACATTCTTGATCATTCCCAAAATATATACTTAATTAATCTCAATAAATGCACTGAAGAGTCAACAAATTAAAGTGCCTCTTCAAGATTCCACGTTCCATTTTTTAAAAGAAGTTTCAATGCTTAACTAGCATTATCACACATCAAAAAGCCCTAACTCATACCAGGATACCCTTTCTATGAGAATGTATTGAGAGATGATTTTGTTTCAAGTAACTTTACAGGAGATCCTGAAGTACTGAAATATATTTTTAACTGAAACATCAGAGAATTATTGGCAAATGTATTTAAAAGGATATATTCCTTTTATCAATGTCATCATGTATTATTATGGCTGGTTGCACAGTCAGCCAGGAGTTTAGACCAAATCTGGCATTTTTATCTACCCATTGAGTCCTTCCCAAGGATTTGGGACAAGCAGATGTTGTTGTTTGTTGGTGTTAAAGGTACTGCCACAGGATGTAAGCTGTTTGAAGTAAAGCTGGTTTTTACAATTGAATGATGGTGATTTTGTCAGTGCAATGGTGTATTATGCTCCAGACGTTTTGGAATTGCACCCCAAGCACCTATTATTATTGGTAGTTATCTTTGCTTTCTTCTGCTATGGTCATTCTACTCCTGTTTGCAGGTCTTTGTATTCTGTGATTTTCTCCAGTTCTTTCTCTTCTGTTCTTCCATGTCCACTATCCAGGCTTGTCTTTCTTATCAATGATTGTTAAACCTGGGGTGTGATGTAGCAGGTGCCTGTCCATTTGAATTCTAATAAGATGATTATTGGAGGGGATAGAAGTGCAGAATAAGTTTAAATGTCTCCGTTATCATGCTTAATTAGCAAGATGTAACCCAGAAACAAATACAGATAATGCGCTGAGCAAAACTAGTCACTTATGGTGAGAGAAGAATCTTGTACTGCACTCAGAACAAGTGCATACCAAATAAAAATACTAAATATTAAAATGATTAGATACTCTGTGGTTTTCTTAGCAAGCGGGGTGTATCTTCAAAAAGCGAAAAGACTAGTTTGTTCTGCTGTCTCTATCCAAGGTCCTGAAATACCTGTTGCTTCCTATCTTCGCTCTCACTGAACCTGGATTTTGTCTGCTCCTTTTCAAATTTCTTTCTCCTCTTCAGAGAGCTTGACAGAACTGCACTCTTCTCCTAGCCAATCAAAATGTTTCTCTTGGACAGAACTAGTCTTGGAATGACTGAATTATGAAACAAAGGGTACTATTCAAATGTAAGCTCTACCATGGACTTGAGTAGGTAGCTGTAGGCAATTACATTCTCCATCCACGTCAATCTAATTTCCCAATTGGAATTAATTAATACACACACATTCACACACTGGCCTAAATCATAGGACTGCTGTAAGGACTATTACAATGTAAGTATGTGAAGTACTTTAAATTAGAAAATACTGTATGAATACGAATTATATTAGGATACATGACATCACACAACCCAAAATACAGGAGAAGCTATCCATGTTCAGGCTATTTTCGGCTTCCATTTCTATCCACAGCTGAAGAATGGTTGTTATGCAAGGTGTCAGATGCTATTTCAGCACCAAAATTCTGCCTGATGAAGACTCTCTATATTTAGCTCACAAAATATGTTATAATAAGAACGTAGTTCAAAAAATAAAATTCCCATTAAACCTGGATGCATTCTAGTAACAAATCACAAGGTATTTCAGAAGCAAAGTCATCTCTGCAAGCAATGTAGGGATTAGTCTGTACAAATGTGAGCTTACAAAATAGCACTGGCCAAAGTATTTAGCAACATAGGTATACTGCAAACATAATTAGTATGGATTGGTATTTTATTATGTTTAAAAATTACAAAGGGTACTTTAAAATAGAAGAAACATTCAAGAACTAGTACTAAAAAGATATTTTCTTATAGAACAGTTCATTTTAAAATAAATTTCTGAAAGTAGAGAGAAGATTTGCCACTTATAACCGTACTCTGTAGCATCTGTTTTCAAATTCTGTAGAGCACCTACGTCCATCTGACATCTGAATGATAGACAAAATTCCTGATAGACAAATTTCAACTCAGAATTCAATGGAGGCATATTCCTTTGATCTAACAGGGAAACCAGCATGAAATGGATCAAGTTGTAGAATTATAGTGTCCAAAGAGTCCATTTATGTCCCTGAGTTTAATCTACTCTGTGTAGACATCCAGATTAAAACAACCCTGACAGATGGCTCTCCAGCCTCTTCCCTGTAAAAAACTAGAGAAAGGGAGATTCTATTGGTGAACGGCTTGTACTGATAGAAATGTGTTTTCTTCCTAACAGTTGGAATCTTGAATCTGTTATTTTGCATTCTTCACTCTGGAATAATGATGTATCTTTTCCCTTGTGACATTGTTCAGTATTCAAAGGGTACTGTTATCTTTTCTCAGTCTCTTCCTAGGGCTGAATGTTGCCAGTACTTTCAATCGCTCTTCATAGGATTTATGTTTCTAGAATTCTGATTACCTTGTTGCTTTTTTCTGTATTTTTTCCAGAAATTGTTTGAAATTCTTTTTAAAAAGTGTTTTTAGAACTGGTTAGAATATCCAAATTTGGGTCTGATTAACCCAAAATAATGTGGAGATATTAATTATGGCTCTGTTGATGTAGTATAAAATTGCATTTGCAACCATATCACATAGCTTGCTCATAATCAATTTGCAACCACTCATTACTCCAATGTCTCTTTCAGAAATACTCTTACTAAACCAAGTACAGATAGTCCTTGCTTACTGACTGCCTTGTGGAGCAATTATAGAAAGATGTGACAGTGCTAAAAAATAATTTTGCAACTCTTGTATTTACAATGTCACAGCATCCCACAATCACAGGACCATTATCTGATGCTTTTCAATCTACTTTTGACAAGCAAAAGACAAATGGCAGAAGTAAAATCATAAGTTGCAGTCATGTGATTTTTTGCTTAGTGACCACATTGCTTTGCTTGACAATCAAAAAGAAAGTAAGGCCATAGCCCAGTTGTGGTCATATGATTTTATGCTTTAGCAACCAAGTTGCTGGTCCTAATTGTGGTTACTAAGAAAGGACTACCTTGTATCTTATCTTTTACTGCTTCATTTGATTTCTCTTCCAAAATGTTGCATTCTGTTATTTTCATCCCATTTATTTTCTTTCTTTAAAATTCTATTTGTGTCTTCTAGGATACAAGTTATCACAGTAAATCTTGTATAATCAACAAATATAATTGGCTTTTCTTTCATTCCCTCATTCATGTCATTAATAAAAATGTTTAAAAATATATGTAGGACCAGACAATACCTTACTGCACCCTACTCAATGTCACTTCAATTTGATAAGGAGCCATAGGCAAGGCCTTTTTCATATTATTTTTGAGAAAACTATGTAGCTCCTTCATTCTCATAGCATCCAGCTTACTGGTTCTAAACTTACAAATTAGAATGCTATGGTGTACTTTCTCAAGTACAAAAAATGAAAGTATATCATGCCTACAACATTCCCAAAATCTATTACAGAAATTAGCTGATTAAAAAATAAGATTTGGTTAGTCTGGCAAGTAACATCTTGAAAAATCTTTGCTGACTTCTGGTAATTATGGAACTCTTTTCAAAGTCCTTTCATAATATCTTTATCATGTTTTATATTCTAGGATATCAACATGAGCTGATTGTCTATAATTTATCCGGTCACAGACTTAAACTCATTTACATTAAAAGGATATTCCCAGATTATTTGTTTCTCAATCATTAATCCTGTCCCTTCATTCAGTTCTTCTTAATTTCCTGGATATCTCTTTCTTTCCTTTTATGGTTTTATTTGCTACAAAAAAATAACTGTCAGTAGAAATGTGTGCATAGATAATTAAAATCAATAACTGGAAAAAGAAGGATTTGGGTTCAACTGAATGGTTCATGTACAAGTGGAAAATATGTGTCTCAACACCATCCTAACAATCTACTTCTATATTGCTTGTGTACTGTTTATCGTAAGTACTAATTCAGTGTTATTCAGTATTTACACAATTCCATTTGTTGTCTCTGTCTAAATAGCTGACTGCAATTCACAGAATATATTTATGCATTACACTAAGCCATAAAATAGTACATTGAATAAATTAGCTTTGGAACCTTATAAACCAAGGATTGCATGTAATTCTTTTATGTCAACCCAAGTAACCATAAAGAATGCAATTCCTCATGATGAAACAACCCATGACTTCCTGCAATGTATGAATTAGATTGCAATATATAAGCAGCATCCAAAGCTGAACATTTTACTCAATAGAAATGACATGTTTATGACATAATTTTAATTTTCTTTATATCAAAACACTGAAATATTCTACTCATAGCTAATTTCTCATGCCAATTTATAGATATAATAACTACTATAATATGAAAGTGGATTTATAGAAAAAGTTTAGATTGATAAATAAGCCATTTTTAATTGGAGGCTTGAATATTATTGTTTTATCCTTCTTCTTTATTACATCTGGCAAAATTTCTCTTTTGCTTTCCAGTTTGGCCACAACTTCACAGCAGGTCTAACTGCTATATGAAGGAGCTGGGGAGAACTAAGTAGAATAGAGGAACTGATTGGCCAGGACTACTGAATCTTCTACACTGAAATAATACAGTGCTTTCTCTAGAAGACTAGATGGTATGAGTAATTTTATCTTTCAATAGAATTCATGCTGTATATATGAGAATTTAATCAAACATACTAGGAAGATCATCTAGTTTCCCCAGTTCTTTTCTAACGTTAGCTGACTTTTAACATTATAAAATGTTTGTATACCTGATGATTTTGAATGTTACATCAAAAAAAAAAAAGATTTACCATCAGGTATTAAATAAAGAGGAAATAGTCAACTTATTCAGTCAATCTATGTTACAGTAAATTTCTTATAGTAGCTTTATTGCAGCCTTCCCCAAATTAGTGTCCTCCAGATGTGTTTAATTAGAATTTTAATCGTCACCAAAACAGCACAGGAAATATTCATGCTAGTTTAAGTAAAGAGGAGCTCCAAAACAATTGGAAGACACTAGTTTGGAAAAATCTTGAAGTCTCTCTCTCTAATATAATACATATTTTGGCAACACACAGCTTTCCTAGAGGGAGACCCAGATTAAGAGACTGCCCAGTTCTGAGCTGGATGGAAGAAGTGGGGAGAGGATCAGGGTAGCAATACCCTAGAATCTCTCAGGATATCTCTAGCAGGTTAGAAGGTTATAGCTTTAGTTTGGTCAGATCCATGCAATTTTCCCCCACTGCATATTCCTTCACCTGCAATGACATAAACAAAGTTAAGGTTTTCTTACGTCCAATATTTCTAAAAGCCCTTTCTATGACAAAGAACAAGAATTAAATGTGTTATGATGCCCTAACTACTCAGACCGTCCTATTAACCAAGGTCAGTTGGTTTCTTTGCATATGTTGAAGAATATCACTGACCCTGGCTGTGTTAGCATGTAACTATTTTTATTACTATCATTTGTCATCGGTCTGATGGCTGACATAATCAACAGAAAACACCTGGATTTACATCAAATGCTTCACTTTATCTAACTGCCCCAATTTTAGCTATCTGATATTATAGCAAAACAGCATTTCAGCATGATTTTATATTTCTACATAGTTCTTTCCCACTATCCAAGAGTTTACTTCACTACACGTTCTAAATGCTCCATACATATGTCTTAATACAGCATTTGGATGCTTAAAAAAATCTGATAATCATCCTCCCTGTGCAGCATTGCTTCTAGAAATACACCGCATAGCATAAGGCATTGTGTATGTTTGTATAAGCAAATGCACATCCTTATTTTTATTTATGTATTTTTTCTTTATTTTAAAGCATGAAACCATTGAACAAATGTAACTATGTAGAAAAAGAAAATCCCAAATGTTTTATCTTAATTTTGCCTCTCCTTTCTGTTATTTGAGAAACATAAGCTATGAACTCTTAAGTATGAGAAGATAACACAGAGGCAGAGTGTTTTCTTTCTTTACCAAGCAAACAACTATTGTAACTACAGAAGGACCTTAGACAAATTTCAATTATTTTCTAATTATTGTTTAGCAGTATTTGAATAACTAAAAATGTTTTAGCCCATTTTTGTATAATTTGGGATTTAGTTCTTGGTACAAAGGTCATTGAGGTGTGGTGGCACAAGCAGTTAAGAGCTTGGCTTGCTGGCTTGAAGGTCAGTGGCCCGAGTTCAAGAGCTGGCATTGTCGTGCAGCAGGGTGAGCTCCTGCTATTCTGCCTCAGCTCCTGCCAACTTAGCGGTTCGAAAGCATGCAAATTCAAGTAGATAAATAGGCACTGCCTCTTCCGGTGGGAAAGGTAACAGTACCCGTGTGCCTTTGGTGTCTAGTCATGCCGGCCACACGACCATGGAAGCATCCCTTGGACGAACCCTGGCTCTTCAGCTTGGAAACGGGGATGAGCACCGCACCCTAGAGTCGGTCACGACTGGTAGGGAAACCTTTATTTTTACAAAGGTAAATTTGAAAATTTATATGCCAGCAGCAATTTTTTTCTGGGTGATGGATAATACATATTTTAGACTTAAATATGCATTAATTATTCAAAATAATAACATCAGAGAATTATGTGTATTATCACAATTAACAATATTATATCTGATGATATGATATTGTTATATTAAGATATTATATTATGTTAAGAGCCCATTTTTAATGCATTTATTAAAATCTAATTTTTAATATTAGATCTAGAGCCAATATGGTATACTGGTTAAGGCATCAGGCTAGAAACATGAGAGACTGTAAGTTCCAGTCCCACTTTAAGCAAAGTCTTGATCTTGGGCCTATCCCTCTCTCTCAGCCCTAGAAAGAAAGCAATGGCAAACCAATTCTGAACTCTTGTCAAGAAAACTGCAGGGACTTGTCCAGGCAGTCACCAGGAACAAACACACACACTCACATATTGTTCTTGTTGGACATCATCATAAAATGACCAAAATTTTTCCATTCTCTTCAGTTTAAGTTTCAGTTGCTCCATCATAAATACAGATATCTGCTTTAGACACTGATATCTATCTGTAGTTTCTCTCTTCTGAACAGATGCAATCAAAATGATGCACTCAGTAAATGATACAATACCCATGTAATCTGAAGTGAGTGCTTCTTTATGAGTGCAAGCATAGACCAGCTTTTAGGCTCCAACATAAACTACTGCTCCTTGCACAATCAAAATAAGGCTAATAGTTATGAGGACAATGCTAATTAGGCATGATATTGCTAAGCCATTGTGCTCAAGTAGAAAAGTCCTTCAAATGACTTTGCCTGCACTACATCTGTACTAAAAATAAGGGAACAGGATAGAAAAATGTGAAGCACATAGGAACTATAATAAAAGGAAAACAAACTACTGAAATATGCATATGAATTCAATGAAAGCAGAGAACAGGTATTTATCTGATAAACCCCTGGCTTTATTATCTGCTTAGTTGTACTCAACCTTAAACAAAACATGATCAATAAAGAGTTGGCATGAAAAGAAAAAAGTGATTCCTCCATTAGTTTTAAAATTTTTTATACAGCAATGGTAGCCAATCTGTCTGAATGTGACTTGTTTTATTTGGTAAAAACTTTTAAAAGAAAATGAATTTTGAAATGTACTGTTATATGAAATCATTCAGAAATACTTCATCTTTTTATTGTATGCCTTGATCAAATAGGCTATGTGGGGTAATGTGCACGTTAGAATATCTTTCAATGTTAAGATGATTTAATTAACTCACTTAAAAATCTGATTAGTGATAGTCAAAAGCAGAAATGTATTCTATGCATTTAGTTTATTAAATACAAACTTATATTTTGTCTTTGTTGATATAACCACCCGCACTTTCTTTTCAAACTACTCATGTACCCTCAATCATTCCCATTTTTATTTTTTTTTATATATGCCTACAAACTCTAGTTGACCTAAAATAATGTCTACACTGAAAATCTAATGTTAAGGTGATGGATAAGCATTAAAAACTGATTCTTTTTTTAATGAAATACCCTGTGAGGAATTAAGAGCTAAATGTGTACCACATATGAAACATTTCAATAGAAGACATTTAAAGCCATAAATGCACAACACATTTAGCATTTAATTTACTATCTTGCTCTATCCATAAATCAATGTCTGTGGCCTTGTACTGAGAGAAAGGAAGGAAATGAAGCAACATCTTGAAACCCTGTTATAAAAAGAAAACATCTCAAGGTAGCTTAAACTGAACACCTGAAATAATTCCTCTCTTGAAATTACAGTAGATAAGAGCACTTAACAACAAATTCTGAAAAAGCATAATTTAAATTTTTAAAAAGTATATTTATCATAATCCTTCTAATGTGTTTATTTTGTTGTTTTACATTATATTATCTACCCACTGTTGCTAAAAAACTAGCTTAAAACAGGAAACAAAGCAGAAGACCACATTAAAATATATACAAATATAAGCCCTGAATTCTGTAATAATTTAAAATGGATCCAAACATCAGTCTTGAGAGAGGATATGTTCCACTGTTTGAGAAGAACACCGGAGAAGACCCACCCTTACATGCTGATGGGCCTCTGACAGCTGAGGAAACTTCAGAAAGTTCCTGCTGATCTTTATAGCTTTATGGTTTTGTAAAAGGAGAGGCAGTGGCTTGGATACCCAGGCTTTAACAGTCCCTGACAGTGGTATGCAATATATGATCCAGATACTCTCTACTTTTTGGCAGTCTGGCTGCTGCATTTTGCCCCAAGTGCAATTTTTAAACCCTTTTCAAAGGTAACCCTCAAGCAGAATCCACTGCAGAAGTCAAGAGAAGATATAACAAAGGCATGGATAATCACTGCAAAATCAAATTAGCTCAGCAAGGGAGGCAGCTGGCACAATGAGTATAATTGTGCACTGTTTTTTGTCACAGTCACTTCTTGCAAATCCAGTGACAGCCAAGGATCACCAAATACTCCCAGACTTCAGAGCATCTAAAACAAGCATTATTGTAATCTCTAACTCCACTTTTCAATTTATCAACATGTTGTCATCTTGCATAGATTAAATTTTAATTTGTTTTCCTTCATCCAACCCATTACCCAACATAAAAAATTACCAGAAAGCCAATTTTCACAGTATTCCAGACTGTCTGTTGTATATCAGATGATGAATACACATTGTCCTAGGTAGCATCCCATAGAATCACATGTGTACCAGCAGATTCTCCTGAACACCTCCCTTTTTCTTGGAAGGAAAAGTTTTGGTGTGTTTTTGAAAAGCATCCGGAATTTGGTTAGCAAAACTAGGTAGCTGAGAAGCAAGACTGTTCTCCTGAGCCTCCAGTTTAAGACTGTAATTAACAAGAATCTGAAAAACCTAGAGGAAACAGAAAATCCAAGTTGCAGTGATTCATTCTCCCCATAAGACATGGGCAACAAGTTTAGC
>JANHZU010002925.1:40490-52287 GCA_032468055.1 Acrochordus granulatus
CAGTGTGATGGGTGTGGGCTTGGGAAGACTCCGGGAGGCAGTGCAAGACAGGGGGACCTGGCGTAATGCAGTCCATGCGGTTGCGAAGAGTCAGACACGACTGCACAACTGAACAACAACTCATAAATAGCAGATATTTATAAATAAACAGCAAATAACAAAACAATTTGCTAGATATAATGATTTTATTCTCTAAAAGAAGAAGAACATATCCTATTGTAACTTTCATGTAGCAAATTTTCAGCTTCAGCTGACTAGGACTCTTGCTGATGTACAAAATTTTAAAACAACTTCATATAAAATGTTAATATGTTTGGTTTTTGTGCTATAGTTTGGATAGTAGTTGAAAGAGAATCAAGAAAGAAAAACTCAGCAAACCTAGATCATAATCACACAACTCTAAAAGAGTGGTGAAATTCTCCAAATTCAAACAGTACATAACTCAAAGAAACTCTTCCATGTAGAAGTGGGAGAGATATAATCTCCCACCAAACCCTGTTTAGCCAAAGTATATACTTGTGTTAAGTTGTATCCCAGTTTATTGCATTAAATAGTAATTAATTCTAGATGGAGCCATTTTGACTCATTAGTTTTATAGATCAGTTAAATCACCAGTCTTTTCCGTTAGAGATATGTCATAAAAAGGAGTCTATAATATACACCGTATATGTTCCTTTGAGATCATTCTCTTTTTCTGGATATATATCTCAAGCTGTTACTTTCATAACTGTTTGGTTGGTATTACAGCATATGCATAGTTGATGTATCTCTACAAGGAAAAATATCTTCTTTGTAACAGTTGCATTGCATACCCCTGAAAGTAAATTGTTCATTAATTTATTTTAACATGGTTATTTCCACTTTATCCCATATTTTAGAACTTTATTTCTTCTATGTAGGCAGGTACTCTGTTCAATGCATATCATGGAGCATTCATTAGCATGTGCTGAAATGGTATTCATTTTGGTTAAATGAGCATGCAACTGTTTTAATGAACTAACAGACTCAAGGCAACTAGCTAACTGAAGTCTTAAAAACAAAAACAAAAAAGCTGATCTTTTGTCTGCATAAAAATAACAACATGCTTGTACAATATAAGGATCTTCAATATCCCTGTGTTGCTCAGCAAACAGGGAACATTTCCACAAATGAAAAAGTAACAAAAAGTCAACTGATAATTTGAATCATTATCTTGCTTCAGATTAAAATGTACCTAAAGAAAAGTTAAGGGTGAGGGCCATTAAAAAGCACAAGAGAATCAAGTGATTTTCAACAACCCGTAAAGAAGTAATTCAGCATTCAACAGTATCACTGTGAAATTTCTTTAAATACAGAAACAAGACACAGGCAAAATCAAGGAATTAAGCAGATAGTGATTAATAAATCACAACAAGAAGCCTATTCTGAATTCTGTGGTGTCTATTGAAAGCAGAGGATGTCACCTGCTTGGTCAGAATAAGAGCTTGAGAAGTAGAATATGTGGAATATGATGGGGACATTTCATTTTTGAAGTGTTCTTTGAATCTGAATACATTTCAGTTCAAGTAAGATTAGCCGGCTGTCTTGATTCTGACCCCAGATGTCAACTTCAACTCCCACAGTGAGTCTGGTAACCTTCATTATAATTATCAAGGCAAAAATCTCACATGAATTTTCTAGATCCATTCAGGCATAATAGTAAAGAGGGAACAGGTCCGAACCAACAGTTCCCAGAAACTGCTTTGGCTTCCTTAAACAGCCCCCATGGATCCCTTCAAGAGTCAAGACTAGGGCACCCAAGTTTGGCATTGTAGGGCTACTTGCACCTCTCCCAGAATCCTCCAAAAGTTGCTGCTAAATTGTTATTTTTAATATGATACACACTGTATTTAACTACATTAATTTGCATTTATGAATTTGTTTATTAAATATTTATTTATTTGTATCCCACCTTTATTATTTTTATGAACAACTCAAGGTGGCAAATAAATTTAACACATCATCTTTCTCCTATTTTCCCCACAACAGCAACCCTGTGAAGTGGGTTGGGATGAGAGAGAGTGACTGGCCAAAGTCACCCATCCGGCTTTCATGCCTAAGGCTGGACTAGAACTCATAGCCTCCTGGTTTCTAAGCTAGTGCCTTAATCACGACATCACATGGCTTGACTCCCAGGAATCTGGCTGGTTTAAAAAATATTTTAAAAACAATTAATAAAACAGCATAGAGCAAAAAAGAGCAAAGACAGCATAAATAAGCCAGATTGGAAAAAAGGAAAGTAGGAAAAGAGGGCTTCAGTCATGTTTACCAAAGGCTCAGGTGATGAGCCAGGTCTTCAGGTTTCTTCAAAAAATCAGTGGGCAGGCTGTTTGGATCTGGGAGGGGGGATTCATTTGAGAGAGCAGATGCTGCTATGAAAAACTTATGCTTCCAGGGTCCTGACAAACAGCATTGTTTAGTTGAAGGAACATGGAGCGCACCGTTGCTGCCAGATTGGATCAAATGGACAGTCAGTCTATGAGACAACTGATCCTATTTAAATTCAATTTAGTTTTTGGAAAGCAGTCCCCAGCACAAAACCCACTGTGTTCTTTGGTACCAAACAGTTATTCCTATTTTATAATACTTGTTTTTATAAAAAGCCAATCAACATAGTTTGCTTATATTAACATACCACATAGCTTCTCTATTTTTAAATGCCTGCTGCCTCTGAACTGTATGGTAAATTTTACAGGCACATTGTTAAAGCCTTGAATTATGTAAGAAACTGTGTAAGAAATTTTCCTGATGCAATATTTCACTGACGTGACAGTAAACTGCATCAAACAAAAACGAATGTTTCATTCTGGAAAACAACAACAGGCTGTAATACATTAAGCCAACTTCAACTGAAAACTGACAAAGGAAATAGATTCCCATAATTTATTCTCCTTATCTAAACAATCTCCCAGGTTTTGGGGGATGAACTATCTGATGTGATTTCTAGAACAGCACCAATATGTTAGCAAGATATACAGCAGGTATACTCAGCCATACCTGAGTATATTTTCGATACCCTTGTGGCAGACAGATAAATAGACAGAGATTATTAAAAGATTGCCTTTATTTTCCAAAAGGGATAATAAATCATTTTCAATTCAGTATGCAGTGCATTTCATTTGGTTAACGACAGCAGCAATACACGTTCACATAGTACAGCAGTATCAATACAGAATCTGAAAAGTAAATCAGGGCCACGTTATTTTCATGATTAAAACTGAGGTGTGAATTCAAGTGCTTAGGGTGTGGTCACGTTTTTAAATCAAGACTGAAATCTTGATCAAGACTGAAAATGGGAAGGTTTTTGAAAAGTGGGATGTTCAAATTTTAAGGTGCTTCCCAAATACTCTCTGAGATGTTAATTCCCATAAGGGCAAGAGGGCTGCATTGCTTACAAGGTTGAAGATACCAGGCCAAATTTTACATTAAGTCCTTCTTAAACCAAGGACCAGTGTGAATTCTACAATTAAAGCAAGAATATTGTCCTGATTGAGTCAGGTTCTTCTACAGACCACAGCTCAGCATGACTGCTTGCCGTATCGGTGGTAAAAATATCTCCCTCATATACACACATGCACAATAACCATATCAGAAAGCCATGGATTTTTATAAGCTTACAGAGACAGAATCAGTGTGAGCCAGTCGCTCATGTGCAGTTCTATTTAGGAGAAGTAAGCCAGTATAGATGCCCTCGGTCCAGAGGAGATTCCACCAGTTCAGTATTGACACCAAAAACAAAATGCTACTTTACCAAATGTGACGGATTACATATGGTTTGCAACAGATCCATCACAACCATGGAGGCTCTTTAAATACAACTCAGACATAGCTATAGTACCGCGACTTTTTAATTTTAAGAAGGGATTTTAAAAAGGATAGCATATCAAGCCATCTGATAAATACAGAGCTCTATGGGATTTCTCTCCTGCTATTAGCATAAATCTTAATTATCACCTGCACTGCGAATATGATTGCACACAATTCAACCTATGATAATTGCATTATCTCTTCTTTCCTGATTAATAGGGCTATCAGCCTGGTATTAATGAAGATGAAAAGATGTGAATGATCAGCTGCAATTCTAACACATTTACCACTGAACTTAGTAGAATATGTTTCTGAGAAAACCTGTGTTGAACTGTGCTTGTTAAAACACTTACGTTAAAGCTAACTTCTTTCCTTTTTATGTTATTTTAATAATCTGCTTAAGGCCTGCCTGTTTCAGGTTACTGAGACACTGTGGGCCGCATAAGCCAGGTAATTGAATTTTTAAAAATGTATTTATTGCAGCTGTCTCTATGCTGAGAAATCTTTATTAATTGGTTTTCCTGAAAAACATGTGAAGCTGCTTATGGGAACTGTTTGAAAATAAAGATGATCTGAAAATATTATCATTCTCTACATATACAAATCCAGTGCATTTAGAGAAAGCAACTTAGTTTTTCCACAAGTGCAACTCTTGCTTTTTGCAGTTATTGTTTGACACTTATGACTGAGGCAGGCAAATCCTCTCAGCAGGCAAATCAGCAAAGCCAATTTTGTCTTATTTACAGATAGCTCTTTTAGTAAGAACAACTTTTTTCTGCAGCTGTGATAAACTGTTCTTAATAATATTTAATGACCACTGGTTGTTTTGGATCAAGATTATTCTGCTAAATTAAGAAATCACTTTTATCCAATTTATGAGTATTTAGATCTTCCAGGTCTGTGTATTTGGAAACTTAATAAATGCAGACAACATCTGGATATATATTTGGCATGTGTATGCCACATCTATCTTATAAAAATTATTCTGCATCATTTGTTTCTCCCCCCCACAGCCACTACTTATGGTGGTTTAAAATGTCTGTTGCACAGAAGAGGGAGAAGGGAGAAAAGACTAGCCCTTCACTTATGTCTCATCAAAGCAGATTGTTTATTTTAAATTCACTGGAGTCATTCTCCAGTGAAATCAAGATTCCAGATTATACTGCAAAAAATTAATCAGTTTTGGGAGGGACTGAAAAGAAAACACACACAGTTTTAACAGGCCAGCCCCTCTTACTTTCTTTACACTAAAGAAAGGTGGAAAAGATATAATTGAACTTAATTGCATGTCTACTATCTTGATGAGACATGGTGTTAATTCATTTTTAATTTTTTTGGAATATTTTACTACAGATGTTTACAAGTCTCTTTTTTCATTTTATACAACGAGGATTAAAAGAAAAGAGTAGAAGAAAACAGAGAGTGACATAATAAAATAAAACATACGAAATATCATATATTAAAGTTATATAGATGTAAAAGAAGAAATAATGTTCATCAGTCATTTCACTGCCTCAGCAGAAAGTTAGAAAGTGAGCACATATCCATAATCCAAGAGTCAGGCCCAAAATAACTTCCTTACAATATTAAATATTAGTTTCTCAGTGATGCCAAATTTTATATATAATTGAAATTATGCTGATTCAGCCACACAACGGGGCTTCTTCATCTCCCCAGAGGGTAGAGGCACTGTCATCATTACATTTCCATCTTTAGGTGGCATTTTAACAAACTCCATTTTAAAGGTGAATAATTATGAGGCAGAAGCAGCTTCAGGGGAAACAGAGAAAAGGAAACAGTGAATTAACCCTTGCAAAATCATTTCAGAGATGAGGAAAACATAAACACATGGGTTCCTCAACTATTGGTTTATGAGATCTTTGTTTCATCTATCTGAGGAAGAAAGAAGAGAGGGAATCTCTCATGACCTGTCAGGGGGGTGTCATGTTTGTTTTCCTCCAAAAGGATGACAAGAGCTACATATGTTGTAAGTACAGAGGCTGATTGCTCTCCTGGAAGAGATGAAAAGACCAGAAGCAGCCCTGTCCATCCTCCAGCTTATCAGAGCAGATGAACCTCCTGCATCAGCACAGAAAGTACTTAATAGTAATATTAATACCACGAACCCTACCAGGAGACAGAAAATAGCCAGGTGGAGGAGGTAAGGAGATAGAGAGGTGAGAGAATGCAACATAAAGGAGAGAGTCTGCCAGGATAAGATCTTTCTCTGATGAGTTTCAGAATATATTCCAGAATCTCCCCAGTGATTATAATTCTGAATCTCTACATGAAGAATAGCTTTTCCCACTATCAGTGACAGAAGACAATGTCCACAGCTGCTTCTCCTTCCTCCCATCACTCAAGTAGTCTCCTTCAGGGTCTTGGCAATCTCTGTTGGCAATATCATTTGCTAAGAAAAGGATGTCTGCCTTTTGTCCTGAAGAGGAGAAAGCAACAGCTGGTGAGGGCTAAGACTTGCTACTGAAAGGGACCAAAGCAGCAATATCTTGTTTTGATAGCCTTTCAAGACAACAGTGTTGCCCTCCCAGGGCTAATATTTGGGATCAGATCGAAAGGCTTCAAAACTCTTTAAAACCACTGACAGCTATGCTGTCCTTCTGATCCACATGGAAACAAATGACTTAACCAGAGACAGCCAAGACTTTGAAAGGGATTACAAAGTATTGAGGGAGGGAAGGAGAAGAAGCTGGAGACATAGATAATATTTTCTTCAGCCCTTCCTGTCAAATGCCATGGCTCAGGAAGAGAAGAAGAATTCTGGAAAGAAAACACTAGTTATATGCAGATGGCGCCACCTTGGATTCTATGAAAATGGGATGTGTTTCAACAATGAGGGATTCTTATTAAATGATGGGCCATACCTCTTGAGCACTGGGAAGAATATATTTGGAAACTGATTTACAAACCTGATCCTAGGAGCTTTAAATTAAAGGTAAGAAAGGAGAAAACTCAGAAAATAGTGTGCCACTAGGATATGTTAGAGCCAGTTTGGTCTAGTGGTTAAGGCAACAGACTCGAAATCAGGAGACTGTGAGTTCTAATCCCACCTTAACCATGAAAGTCACCTGGAAGACCTTGGGCCAGTCATTCTCTCTCAGCCCAACTCACCTCAAAGGGTTGCCGTTGTGAGGAAAATAGGAGGATGAAGGTGTGTTGGACATGTTTGCAGGATGAGGAGTTGAGAGAGAGTGACTGGAAGTAATTCCTAGGACAAAAAATATACAATAAGGGATGAGTAAAAGAAGAAGTAGCTGTGATCCAATATTTCCTTTCTCTGTTCCAATTCACAGAAAATCCATGAATGGAATGTGAAGATACTAAAATATACAAAAGTAATGTTTGACAAAAGGAAAGGAGGAATGGTACTACATTTGAAGGAAGTACACATGCAAAGAGACCCATGAATATGTGCATGAAGGTCCAGTTGAGAACATTTCAGTAAGGATACAAGACAGAAAAAACAACAATGCTATCAACTGCCGAACCAGGCAAAACTCTTCCAGACCAGAAAACAGTACTTTACTGAAGGAGATGATGATGATGTGGTGGTGGTGATGGGATATTTTACCTGCCTAGATAATTGTTGGAAACCAATCATCTCTCACATTCCTCAGAGGTCTTGCTGATGCTTCATTTTCCAGAAGTCTGAAGTAAATTCTCCTAGATCTGGTCCTAAACTAATAGGGAAAATTTGACTGAAGAGGTAAAAACAGTGGGAAACTTAGAAAGAAATGACCACATCATTTTGACTTGTATGATATTACTGGAAGGGAGATGGGAGCAAAATTATAAATGTCTATTTGACTTCAGAGAGAGAGCAGCAAGAAGCTTAAAACTAAGTGGGATCTCATGGACAGAAGTTCTAAGATCAAAGCACAGGAAGGTTGGATATTTTTCAAAGTTAAGATTACATGTAGCATTTTTAAAAGGCAAAAAGGTAAAGGTTTCCCTTTCAGTAGTGTCCAACTCTAGGGGACAGTGCTCATCTCCATTTCACAGCTGAAGCATTGTCCAAAGATGCTTTGTGGTCATGTTGTCAGCATGACTATAAGTCAAGGCACATGGAACACTATTGCCTTCCCACCAATTTAGGTGGTACCTATTTACCTACTGCATTTTTACATGCTTCTGAATTGCTAGGTTGGCAGGAGCTGGAACAAGTAAAAGAGGCTCACCCCATTACGCAGTGGTGGTTGGGCCTGTTGCTTGACTTTTTTCCTAAGGAACTTTATGAATAGCCAAAGCACGAGAAGAGAGACTGCCTCCTATATGTCAAGGCTGGCTGGATTCTGTATCTCCTATGAAAGGTTTTGTTTCAACTGCTCAAGAAACAGGAAGGCAGTCAGGAGAGCAGGGCAAGACTGACAAGAAATTAGAGTGTAGAGCACTAGTTGCAGCCTGGTTCCTCTCTAACCTCCTTAGTCACCTTCCCTTCGGCTGTTGAACAGAAAATGCACAGAAAAGTTACCTGTCACTTAGTTTCACTCTCCTTTCCACGAGCTACTTTCTAAGCAGCTATATACAAGAATGGAAGAAAGATGTTACTCTGATAAGCATAAACTTAAGGGTTCTTTCAGTAACATCCTTCAACTGGGGAGGTACAGATCAAGACAAATCTTATTCATATTGGCATGCATGCATTTAATTATTAATTAATTCTGTCAATTGTTCTAACAGATGTGGGCATTTGTATGTACAACTTCCTCAAGCAACAAAGAGTTCTAGATTAGTCTTTGGTACAAGTTAACAACTGAAGCTGCTTGTTTCACCAGATCAGGCACCATCAAGTAAGAATGTTATTACTTCTACAGAAAATGACGTTGTTTGGGCCATTGCGTACAGCTCCTATTTCAGCTTTTCTTTTTCTAAGAAGGGATTTAAAAGCAGCTTTCCTAATTATTGTGCTATGACCCTTGACCTTGAAATGACCATTTCACAACAAGCAGCACTGCCATGCCTTGGACCACTTAGGAAAATGAAGTCATTTGCCAACCTACTTGATTCTCACCACAAACAGGAAATCTAACCACAATAGACAATTGTTCAAAACTGTGTTTGTATCCAGCTTTATTTGAGTATTATTAAGGAATAATACTTTTCAACAAATTTGATTGAGAAGTCTGTCAGAACTTCCCTTCAACAATTGCCAATGTCTTTAAATATCTAAAGAAAAGTTTACTTAATTATATTCATAGAAAAGCATTCACTTCAATGTTCTTTATATGTTTTAATTTAAAAAAAAAGAACACCACAGCCACTAGCCAAAAACTTGTTTAACATATATAAGGTGGCTGGATATCAGACCAATTAAAATGCTGACCTTTGCAATTTATCTGGAGGACAAGTTTCCTTACCACTCACAAATATTTACTTCTATGTTCCTTCCAGTATTATTTCACACTCAAACTGGATCCTGATACAGCTAAGTTTTTACAGAAAATATTCACATGATAAGTACAATGGAATTAAGCCCAATATACACAGGAAATAGTCTTTCTCTTTTCCTGCAAGTACAGCTGTAATAGTTGATTGGGCTAAGAGCCATGAAGAAATAATCCTATTAAGTGTTCTCTTGTTTCTATGCAAACTTTCAAAATATTAAACAACTTGAATATACACATCATTGCAAGAAATTCTACCAGTGATAATACAATGCTGTATACAGTATCTGTATAGATCTTGCACTGGTATACAGTGCAAGATCTAAGCCTAGAACAATTCAATTGGGTGCTTCTTCAATTCATTAACAATAGACGCATCAATTGTTTAAAAATTTATTTATTGCAAGTTATTTTAAAGATATTTAGAAAATATTTCTATTATACATACTTATGAAAGCTGTAAGAGGAATGTATCATCTTAGAAAAGGTATCCTTTAGTGACTGTTCACAATTATGTTGATGAAAAAGAAACTTTACAACCAATTGTATTTACAACCTTTGCAAGCACAGTCACAGCTTCACTTAATTACCATTTTGCTTAATGACTGAGTTGCTGGTATTGTGCTTGCTTCAACCAAAACTACCTTTATTTCTCGACTCAGAATTTGCCTACCTGACATCTCAGCTTCTCAACTGTGAAAGAGTAAAAAGAGCTTAAGTAAAAAAAATTTAAAAGCTTTTCAAGCAGCCCTTCATGTACACTTCATAGTCTTTTTCACATGTTATTGCATACAGATGTAATTTATCATTTAACGAAACTACTCCCATTTCATGCTTAAAAATACCATATTGTCTGGATAATATACCCAAGACAGACATCCCCTCATTATTACCATTAACTGAGCTAATTAATTTATAAAATTCCAAAAGTATTTTAATTCAAATAGTCATCTTTTTGATAGTTTTTCAGATCAAACAAAATATGGGAGTATTTTTTATTACTAGTACATTGAAAACACCAGATGAAAAACATCTACATCCAAACAAGATTTTAAGTGTAGATGTATAGTTAACATTAAACTCTATTTAAGCAATTAGTAGATGAAAACAGACAGTTTTTTCTACATTGCCATCATGATAGAGTCTTTAGCTCTGAGAGTAGGGCCTTTTAATAAGATTTACTTGCCAAACTCAGTGACTGAGTTTGCTTTTTTAATTAACTCAAAGTCAATATTATAGAAGCCCATTGTTCAATACAAAGGAAGGAAATGATGGTGAAGAATTATTTTAAGCACCCTAAAATAGATGCTACATAGTTTATAGGAAAACATGGATATTATTTTCTATTGAACATGGAATCATTTCACCCTTAAGAAACCAAGGAACAGGATTCTTGTTTAATTGAAAAAAATCAGCAAATGATACAAATTAAGTTTACTGTCAATTGGATACTGATTTTGCGCTTTTTGTGAAAAACAGAAAAAATGGAACTATGATATATGGATTTGATGTCTTGGAAAAAAGTAGACAAAAAATGAAAGTTATGCTGTAACTATCGAGTATGAATTTAATTTAAATGTATACCTAAAGCTATATGAAAGCTATACTACTTCTCTGGAGGAGAACAGGTAACAATGGGAAAAAAAGATAATTTCTATAATGCAACCTCCCAGCATTATAGCATAAAAATATATGACTAATGGTTTCTGCTCTTTTTCTCCCATTTGGAAGACAAATGAAATTTGCAAGAAATATAGAAAATCAAATTTCCTTAAAAGGAAAGTAACCAAAAGATATATGGGACCTAATTTACAAAGCATATGCAATACTCTTAGCAGGTCATAAACTGTTGATCCATCATAATTACTATGGGAGAAAGAAAGTTCAGGATATGTATACTGTTTCCCAAATAATAACGAACAGGAAAAGTAAATCTTGAATTCAGGAAGAAATTTCATATAATGTTTGACTTATGAAGAAAAATACAAATAAGATAAAATAAGATTTCCAACAAAGACAAATAAAATAAATTAAAATATTACATAGCATTTAAGCATAGCAGTTTCTTATTCCTTCCCCTGCTTCTTTGACCCTAGACTTACTAAAGTCCTCTAATTTTTGACCCGAGATTTCCCATGGCTTCTTGGGATAATTCAGTTGCTTTTTACAGCTGCTGAGTAGATGATACACTCCACTTGTTTTCCCATCTTGAGGACCAGAGCTTCATGCTTCTATCCTTGAACTTCTCCTTTTGTCTTTTAAAAGAACAACACTTTCTCTCTGTCTTGGAATTTCTTGAGTATGTGTGCTAAAACCATGCTTGAAAGAAAGGATATAATCAAGCTCAAAGGTTCTCTAGCATTTGGCATGACAGGGAGGCTACAGTATATTAAATGGAGGCTGATTAATCAAACTACAGTGGTGCCTCACAAGACAAGATTAATCCGTTCCAGAAGAACGCTCTTAGCGCAAAATGCTCTGAAAGTGAAATGAGGTTTCCCATAGGAAACAATGGAAAGTCAGATAATCCGTTCCACACCCCCAAAAATATTCACCAAAAAATCATTTTC
>JANHZU010002925.1:52387-62916 GCA_032468055.1 Acrochordus granulatus
AAGGTGTTGCAGGCCTTCATAGAACTGGTCAACTTCCGCCTCTTCGGCATCAGTGGTTGGTGCATAGACTTGGATTACTGTGTTGTTGAAAGGTTTGCCTTGGATTCGAACTGAGATACACTTTAATGTCCTCCATATGATATTTCTTGGGGGCATTTACAAAATAATCTGTTATGAGCTGAGATGGTACCCTTGTGGAGAAGAGTCTCTTCAATCCATAGTCTATGTCATGTTCCACTATAAAAGGATGCAAAGGTCTGTCTTATCATTCTGTATTTTATAAAATGCACAGGCCATTCTAATTTATTTGATATACAACTATTGTATATAATTCAGCTTCTACAAAGATGGTCAAATTTTGCTGTTCTGTTTGTAAAAGCAGACACATTTTGATTGTACTGATGATCTAGCTGTATACTATCCTGTTTTATGTGCTCTTAATTTGTTAAATTCTGATCAGTGGCCATTATAAAAAACTGAACTGAATGAGGTAGTTTGAAATTGTCCATGCTTGAGAACCTGTGTTGACAGATTTGGGGAATGAGATCATCAGATACATCATAATACATGTCTGGAGATTGAGTCATGGCCAACTGGACTACTTTTCTTGTTGGTTAGAGATGTATCACTGCTTATCCAAGCAGCTTCTTCAGTCTGATGAAAGATAAGCAGCAAAACATCTCGAACCAACAAGAAGAATAGTCCATTTGCCATGATTCAACCTCCAGACAATTCTACTGGGATGAGAAAGAACAGGAGCTCAAAACCCATAGGACTTTAATGTTCCATTTGCACAGTTTACAACATCAACCTTTTCTTAGTTTTCAAAGGCTATTCATTACATTCACCAGGAACCCCCCAGTGACATTCAGTACGAATGCAGCTTTACTTTAAAGCTAATAGGCCAAGAAAAGTATATAGAAGGCCACTATGATAAATGAAGCAACCCAGATTTTAGGATTGCACAAAATAGTTTTAAGTAGCTCTAGGAACTATTTTTATGGACTACTTCTGCAGCTATTTCAGCACTGAGGTTTATGGTGTACACTGTGATTTTTTTCCCCTGAAAATCAAAATTACTTTTAAAATAATAAATGCTAAAATGCATACAGAGAGACAATCTCGATAGCACAGGTAATATTTTTTTGGCTCTGGACATCAAACATCATAGACGAATTCTTGAATCTAGCAGTCTTATATCCCACAGCTATTATCACTGGGGGGGTCTGTGTGCGGAAATACCTCATCTCTCTCCTCAGTACTTTGAACAGGAAAGTCAACTGGAACACCTTAAGGATTTTCAAGTTTTGTAAACAGGCATTTGAAAGATAATTTCCTAAAGCCAAATAGTTTCTGCACCAAATTAAGCTTTTGTATTGCATCCAGGATAGAGTTATTACTGGAAACAGAGACAAGCAGATGTTTAGCATATGCAGAGTCTCACATTCTGCAACTGGTAAAATATTACTATCTTGTAGCACTCACAAAAAAGAAAAAGACCAACTCAATGTTTTCTGTTTATCAGATGACCCAAAACAAACTTCTAAAGAAACATACACATTAGTTTTTAAGCAACTGTATTACTATTCAATCATCACTGTCATCATCATCTTTGAGTCAAAACCATTACTGCCCATCTTGGGCTCAAGAAAAAAACTGTACAAAATATCCTTAACCAGCATTTCAGATAGACAAGAAATCTTTATTAAACTTCAGGAAGAGACACTGTCTCACTTATGGATATTAGGATTTCTGTTTCCCTCTCCTGACTTCTCTTCCATCTGTGCAACCAGCAATGAGAGAAGATAAAGGGATAGAAAAGATGCTACTCTCTCTTATGTAATGGATTTTAAGGAAATTGTAAGGAAACCTAACATGAAATGAAAGATAGGCCTTGGATACCTTATGAGGAAGGTCTAAACATCATCATCATTCCCATCACCACATACATCTATTAAAACTATTATATCAACCACTGCTATTCCCTTATCAATATTCCCTTTTTCTTATAAAAAAAAATGCTGCCACTTTTCAATTTCTATAAGAAAATGTGCCCCGGAAATTTTCTTTTTTTCAATTTTTGTTCATTAATGGCTTGAGAGTAAAGAAAAGCTGGAGGCCAAACAGTAGGCATATTCCTAACTACACTGTGCTAAAATACAATGTGTCAGTGAATGTCCATTTAACTCCCCTAAAGCTTTTCAAACGCAGCAGAAAGCCCCAATTATTTGACAATACTTAGGCTTCTACCTATGATATACTGAGTAGAAGATTAAAATCACAATCACAGAAAGAAAATCTACAAGATGTTTTTGTTTCTTTTAGTGTATATTTTGGCTTTTCTATAGACCATTTTAAGGCTGAAAACAGACAACCGGACAGGATTGGGACAAAATAACTAAAATTTTAAAACATATTAAAATAATAATGTTGCTGGCTAAAGGCCATAAACTTATGCGAATGAACAAATTAAAATACTTATGCCATATCCATCCCAACCCCAACATTAATTTTGCCTTTTTGTCACATTAAATGATACAATATGGCAACAACTTTATGTACATCCCTGTTGTTAAAAGTTGTAGTTAAACAATACAAGGTAGTTTGAGTGTAAATAATTTTAAAATGCTCTTTTTAATCTTTGTCTACGTTATACATTGGAAGGAAAGAATTCAGTAATAAAAAAACTGGCATTTATTAATGTTCTCAGAAAACATTTTTTTTCTGCTTGCTCCATAGCTCCTACAGCCATTTAAAAAAGCAGCAGCTGTTTGCACCTCATATGTTTCATTTCTGAGTTTACATTCTCTTGGAGTTGTATGATGGATAGTTGCTGTTCTATGTGTTGCTGCTTAGAACTTGCAAGATAACTTGTTTAGTTATCTTGCTTGAAAATCACTTGCAAAGGGCTTAACAATAAACACTGCAGAGTCCTTGGTGCTATCTGAGCTTGGCTGTTTGCTCACAGACATGTCAGTACCAAACTAGGTAACATCATCAGTGCAAGTCAGTGATGATGTTACCTAGCTGAGTAATGAAATGTTTGCAAGCAAACAATCAAGCTCAGAGAGCACCAAGGATTGTTGGTTCAATCCTGAGCTACAGTGATTCTCTTTTATCACATCAGTGCCAACAGTGATATGGAAATACATATAGGAGGGATCACAATCCTTTTCAGCTTCCTGTTTGTTTTTAGACTTTTAACTGCCAACTTTCATCAGTCCTCTCAAACATACTTAAATGATATATTTAATAGTGCAAGAGGACTACTGACTATTCTCCTACGCTAAGTAATAGCATTGTGCATTACGGTGATAATTCATTTATCATTTAGTCTAAAAGAGTTAAGCTTTTTGCTTAATTCAGCTTTGCACATTACATGGCTGGTTTGATTTTGACTTTGCATGCCATGTGAACCCAGCCGCTGCGGTCTAAAAAATATTTATCCTCATAACTTTGTAAGGTAAGTTAGTAAAACAACAACAGTGGAAGCAGAGGCAGCATTGTACAAAAGTATATCAATATAATAGCAGATCCAAAGAAAGTATGTTAACATTATATCTGTATAAATCTCAAAAGCCTCTGCTGTTTTTATACCTGGAATTCCAAATCAGTAAAAACTAAGGCTCATGAGTCATATGAGATTCCTTAACTGAGTTTAACTCATAAAACTAAGAATGCTTATGCCAGGAAAATACTGAAACAGAAAACAAACCAAAATAGAAAACTTTTATTTTGTGCATGAGATGTCAGTTTTTGGGGAAGTAAGGATGGAACAGAACTCTGCACATCAGCTCCAAATAATTGGCAGCCAAAGTAAACTGCCTGGGCAAGATGAAAAATGGATTGAGCAATTTCATATATATTCCTGTATGTTCACTTAGTTTTTATTCATTCACGTAGTAAGTTCATAAACATAATATGAACCTGCATGTGGATAGACAGGATAATC
The DNA here is from genome assembly GCA_032468055.1 of Acrochordus granulatus. NCBI lineage: Eukaryota > Metazoa > Chordata > Lepidosauria > Squamata > Acrochordidae > Acrochordus > Acrochordus granulatus. The sequence goes on from JANHZU010002925.1 coordinate 56,340, forward strand.
AAATTATCCAAACAATATCTCTGTACAATGGGTGTATACTGTCATTCATCTGAAAATGATTGTAGCAGAATTTAATTTTAACACTGCTACATAATATGGAAATAGGTGGTCAGAATGAAGAAATTTAATTTGTACTTTTCTGTTTTTATACGATAAAAGCATTCCATTGAGATAAATAGCATTATCCTAAATCTTAAAACAGCTAATCATCATTATTACTTTCTTACAGGCTCATGATCATTTTATTTTGGGAGGTACTGTACATCAGCTAAACAAGTGTCCTTCCAAGAAACTCCAATCACAGTTCTGATTCCATCAGAAAATTCAATGCAGATTGTCACATGAAAGGATGAAAAACATGTCCAGTGCTGTTTTTTTTAAATCCAGGATTCCTATATACAGGTACAAATTTACAATTTGGTGTATATTGTTTAGTTCTAAACTAAAAACACCACCAATTTGCATATGCGCTGACTCATGTGACTGTAATCCAACTCAAAGTCGAGCTGGCCAGTCTAGGTTTCAGTTCCAGAAGAACCCAGGTAGAATGCCCATCACACACAGGACCTTATTCTATTTGATCGCTCCAAAGGACTACAGTTCCCATACATGGTTATTTAGTTAATAATTTGACTCCTGCCACAATCAAAGAGAATCTCAATAGCTTATGTTTTCCAAAGAAAGCTTGATAGTTGCATCAACTTTCTATTGTTTTGAGATTTTTCTCAAGCAGCTTGGTATTTTTCCATTAGATTCTAGTTGCTGTGGAAAATTTGCTATTTTGTGGTCCATCTTTTGTTGTGAGACCTATCATCATTCCATGTGTTATTTAGGTCACCTGCAACACAAATTGCAATCCACCTGAGTAATCCTTTCCATATTTGGGAACTACTTTGTTTGTGTATCATGTAATCTATATTTTTCATACATATCCATCTATACAAATACACATTCCAAAATTACACATAACCATGGCACTGTAAAAGGACTGGTGTTATGCACTAAAGATAATAAACTGGCACTATATATTAATATATGGTTCATTCATTAATGTGGCTATACAAAGTTACCATATTTTACAAGATTGTAAAATGAAGTACACCTTCTTTTTATTCCAAAACCTTTTGTTACCTTGGAATGAAATATATCCTCCCTAGAAATCACTCAGTTTTTATGGACAGTTTTTATACATTTGATGTGATATATTGCATGAAAAATCACATTGAGACTTGGTGGCCATAATGCAACTAAGTTTTGAAAGCAATTACTATTCTTCCCTTAGTAGATCTCTATCTTTAAATTCAAGAGAGGTTCAATATGATTTGAGCTGTCTATTCATCTGAAGTTCACTAATTGAAATGGTGCCATTCTCCCTTCAAAAAAGTGCATCACAGCTGAGTGATAAAATACTGATAAAACAGCAATGGGCTTTCAATATTTAAAGTTCATTATGGAAGTCCCAAGAGCATTTAAGAATGGGATGATGACTTGGGAATGGGAGGGTCAGTAGACAGCGAACCACCTATAGCAGAAAGATACATTCTTGCAATATCCTAGTCCATAGGAATTTCTAACTCTCATTGTAATTGCACTGCTCTAATTTCTTGCTTAACCAGGTTTATGTGCATCTATATTTTTTACACTCTAATATATTCTACAATTGGGCTTTGCACTTTTTAGCAAATCATGAATTTAACCTAATCGGTTATCTAGTGTTGCAGTATATTTAATTCATCATTCACCAGAAAGTAATTAGAAACCTATTTTTCCCAGGATAGACATTCTCTGAGCTGGAGTACAGCCAATATTAAAATGCATGTATTCACAGTTATCCCAGTCATCAAGACCAATGTCAGCCTTTAAAATACATTTAAGAATCTTTCATTTACTTTTCTGGGCATGAATAAATGAAGTTCAGAACAGATTGAGCATTTATTAAAGGATCTATCATCTGTTTGTGTTTTCCTAAGTACTTCCCTGTTGTTTTAGCATCCAGTATTGCTACAAATGATTTCTTTACATTAAAAGGCATTTCGCTGAAGCAGAAATGAATGGAAAAGTCCCATGTCATTGATGTTTTGTGTATACATGCCTTCCAGTCATTGTTGAGTTCTGGCAACTGCTAAACAAGTCCCTGCAATTTTCTTGGCAAGATTTCCCAAGTGGTCTGCCCTTGCCTCCTCCTTCCTAGCGCTGAGAGAATGTGACTGGCCCAAGGCCTCAAGCTGGCTTCATGCCTAAGGCAGTACTTGGACTTACAGTCTCCCAGGTTCTTTCCTGCTGCCTTAATCCCTACACCAAACTGACAGCATGCATGACATTAAGCAATTTTCTTCTACAACAGCTTTTATTAATTAATTAGTTCACATATCGTGTCATGCCATAGTTTATGTAATCAGAATGTGTTGAATAAACAATTTCTTTGATTTATATGTTAATACTAAGCCATTGGCTAGAGTTTATATGCACAACTGTGTTCATCCAACACATCAAGCCATAACCAATGAAAATGCATTCTGGACTATTACAAACATGAAGTTCCATTGGCTTAGGAGCCACACTTTCTGACACTCCAAAAATCTGCATGGTCAGGCCTTATTTATAGTATGGCCATTTACAGTGAAATGGATGTCTCAGTCCTGCAATACGTGGAGTCCATTTTGGCTTTTACCTTCTGCCAATACTACAAAAATTGCGGGGAGGGGGGAGAATGCTGAAAACATTTGTCCTACTCTCTCAGTGGGCCGTAAAACAGTTGCTGGAGAACCGAATACCTAACTTTTTTAATTCCTGGTTTTGAATGATGGGTGAACTTAGCTTTTGTGCACGTATGCAGTCAACACTTAATTGCTATTACAAGTTTTAAAAGTATGCAGTCAACACTTAATTGCTATTACAAGTTTTAAAAGATACACAGATCACAGAGTTTTAAAAGTTACATCATTAGTAAATATCTATCTTGAGTAGATCCAAGGGCTGTTTTAACACTAATAGAAATGGCTGAGATAATTGGTATCTGCCTGCTGCCCTCCCCTTTCTTAAGTATCCTCAAATTATAAGCAAGGACCATAGCAGAATACAGAGGACAGAAGGTAAACTCCAAGTCGATTTAAATGAGCCACTTCTTCAAAATAATTCATTATTATATCCAGCTCATCAACTACCTTCTTTACTTCTGGTAAAGTGGCTAAGACCACACTTTTTTCAAACTCCCACAAGAAACATTTAGTTTATGCAACATCCATAAAAAGCAGTGAAATAATGGATTTTTTCTTATGCTCTAGAACAATATGCTGGCCAACAGGTGATATTCCTATATATTCCTACAGCCTTTGTGCTCACTGTTTATCAGTATGATGTGTTCAACAGAATACTTTCTTTGACGAGATGTAATTATTCAAGCAACACTTCAAATTAAGTTGGGGAAATTAACTACTTTTTGCAAGCATTCAACATTTTATTCTTGGCTGCAAAAAGTCATTTTAAATTAATTTCATTGCTTCCAGTTCTGTGAAAGTAGCCAAAAGCAAAAAAAAAAAAAAGATTAAAAAGTGCCCTGAATTTATTAAAAGGTAAAAATAGAAATGATGACAAATGGAAGAAACTAAAGCTAACTCTCAATGTAATGAAAAGCCGACTGACTATTCTTTATGGGACATGCAGCAAAGCTGTTCTTTTTAAATGCTGATCTGTTCAGTAGGCAATGATGGCAAGTCCATTACATATTTAAAACATTGCATAATGCAAAATTATATTAAACTAAGCCATGAAAAAGATCTAATTATCCTCACTGCTACACTGCTCATATAATAATAAATGCACATTTTAAGATTTTTTTAGCCATCAATAGCAATAAGAACACAATTTTGCCAGCTCATCACTGGTATTTGGGAAGGACTTGATGCTAAATGGAGAAGATACAAACTTTTCCTCTTCTGCAGCTATAATTTGAATTCATTTCCTGGATTCAGTACAAAGCTTCAAATGTCTGAATGAAAGATCTCTCTCTCTCTCTCTCTATCTTTCAACATTGCCTCTAAATGTAAGAAACGTAAATGAAGCAAACACTGAACAGATGAATTAGCACTGCTTCATTACTTGTGCCTGTATTTATGCTTGGCTTTTTTAATGACAGTATTTTATAGAGAAAAAGAAATCCACTGAGAGTTATTTTTCTAATGCAAACAGCAACTGCAGCTCCACATACAGAGAAAGATTGAGGAAGAGCCAAGGCATTAGCACAACAGCACATGTTTTTCCTTCCCTTTTAATTTTATGCTATTTTAAAATGCAATATTTTAGCTACTTTTATTTCTTCTCAATTAATTTTAGTTAAAATAAGTATGCTAGATTTAAGGAGATTTATTAGATTTTTATTTAGACTTATTAGACTCATTTAATTGTAATCATAACTTTTTCAAGACAAAATAGCTATCTCTTTATTTTAACAGCTGTCAGTTATAAATTATGATCTGAAATAGCTAAAAAAAGGTTTTGAAGCTTTTGTTCAAAAATACGAAGCCTGATCCACCACTCCCATTAAGACTTATGCGAAAGGTCCAGCTAAGCCATACATTCCAGACATGTGCTCTAATAAAGGGCAAGTGGTTGAAGTAAAACAAACTGACAAAATTGTGCAACAATCAAATGATTATATTAATAAATCTTTATATTGTGCCAGTCAAGGCTATGGTTTTTCCAGTAGTAATGTATGGCTGTGAGAGGTGGACCATAAGGAAGGCTGAGCATCAAAGAATTGATGCCTTTGAATTGTGGTGCTAGAGAAGACTCTTGAGAATCCCTTGGACTGCAAAGAGATCAAACCAGTCAATCCTAAGGGAAATCAACCTTGACTGTTCATTGGAAGGATAGATTCTGAAACTGAAGCTCAAATATTTTGACCACATAATGCAAAGAGAAGACTGTGATGCTGGGGAAGATTGAAGGCAAAAGTAGAAGGGGATGGCAAAGAGTGAGATGATTAGATAGCATTGTCATTGTGATGGGCATGGGTTTGGGTGGACTCCAGGAGGCATTGCAGGACAGGGAGGCCTGGCATGCTGCAGTCCATGGGGAGCAGGGGCGAATTGTTGGACATGACTGTACGACTGAACAACAACAAAAGGATGGGGTCTTTGAGGCTTCCAATATGTGTAGCTCTCTATTCTGAGAGTACATTAAGAAGAAGACCCACATCTTGCTCATAGTACATCCTATTTTGGTGTTCATAGCCAGAAGTGATACCAAAGTTGAGAAGGTACCTAGCCTTAATCCATAAATTATATTATGTGGGGAGTGTTTGTGTCTATTGCTTTCACTGCCTTTACTAAACTTACATAATGGTTTGTAGGACTGAATTACCAGCCCAGATCATTAACAATCTGCAAATGGTTCTGACAAGAAATGAAAAGGAACTTTGTTACATACTGTATATTGCATCATATATGTCCTTTCTAACTTCCTATCAGAATCTCAGCAATCCTTTTTTCCTCCTAGTACTTGTTTTGTGTCTTCTGGACAGTTTTCAAATTCTTTTAACTACCTGGACAAGTTCTGACAGTTTTCTTTGCAAGATTATGGAAGTGATTTGCCTTTGCTTGCTTCCTGGGTCTGAGAGACAATGACTAGCCAAAGGTTACCCATCAGGGTTTGGGCCTAAGGCAGGACTAGAACTCACAGTCTCCCAGGTTCTAACCTGATTCCAGTTTTGTGTAGTGATTAACACATATACATGCACACACATGTAATGTACATGCATACACACATGCACAAACACAAAGTACGAGCTTAGAATGTACTTAATATTTAAATAATAATCTCAGGGTCGATTTCTGGATATCTGATAAAAATACAATGTTCTCTTTTACAAGTTATATTTGATTATGGAACTCACTTCCATGAGAAACATGGATGGCTCCTATTTCATTGAGTTTTTAATAGCAGCTCAAGACAATTGTTCACTCAAAATTTGCAGAGTAAACATTTTCATTTCTCCAAAATATGTATTTTATGGGAACTACCATTTATTAGAGCTGTCAGCAGGTCTTTACATTGTTATCCCACTTTTATAATCCACATTTTAATAGTTCTATTGTGTGTTTGTTCATTAAAAAAACTTTGTTCTGCATGGCATTCAATATTAATTTAGGAGGAAGAGAAGGATGTAAATACATTTATGACCATAGCTACTTTCTGCAGCAATGCAATTAATTTCATTTGGCATCTTGTGCTGCTTTACTTTGCCAGATCTCCCAGTAGAAAACTATTCTGGACGTGATCTCAGGAGGACCTCACAGCAACTATGCTGAATGAAATGCCTCCATAAATGATCTTCACAGCTTGCTATTGTTGTTGTTGTTCAGTCGCGCAGTTGTGTCTGACTCTTCACGACTCCAATAACTGCAATACACCAGGCCTCCCTGTCCTGCACTGCCTCCCAGAGTCTTCCCAAGCCTACGTCTATCACACTAACTATGCTATCTATCCACCTCACCCTCTGCCTGGACATGGAACGTCAGATTGGTTCCAAATTGGAAAAGGAGTACGGCAAGGCTGTATATTGTCACCCTGCTTATTT
>JANHZU010002925.1:63016-84445 GCA_032468055.1 Acrochordus granulatus
TGTGATGCTGGGAAGGATTGAAGGGAAGAGGAGAAGGGACGGCAGAGGATGAGATGGATAGATAGCATAGTCAGTGTAATGGGTGTGAGTTTGGGAAGACTCCGGGAGGCAGTGAAAGACAGGGGGACCTGGCGTAATGCAGTCAATGGGGTTGCAAAGAGTCGGACATGACTGCGCAATTGAACAACATATTTTTTGCCAAGGCAAAGAGTGCTGGCTTCATACATACTACAGCCTAATAGAAGAAAATCACTGTAGCTCAGAGTTGAATTGTGGAGTCCTTGATGTTCTCTGGGCTTGGTTGTTTGCTTGAAGATGTTTCATTATCTGACTAGGTAACATCCAAAAAGAAAGCAAAGCCCGTAGATATTACCTCATCAGGTAACAAAACATCTGCAAGCAAACAACCAAGTTTAAAGAATACACAGGACTCCCTAATAAAACCTCTTTGGAAGAGGAACGTTTAATTGTTCAATTAGAATTATTTAATTGTAATCATATTAATTGTTCACTTTAATTGTTCAGTTCACACAGACAACAGATTGATCTCTATAGCTTCCTGAACAGTCAAAATATTGGATGTTGCAATTCTAAGAGAATCACTGTAACTTCTCTAGGACAACTTCTTCATTGTCAACACAGAGACAGATTTATGTGCTGCTGAATGGCTTCCCAGTGTTCCAAACCAAAAACAGATTTTGTTGTCTTTTCAATGCTATCCCACTGATGCTGTGCAGAGGAGATTGTACTTAGCATTATTTCAAAATCTTTTGTAAAGTAGAAGTTAATTCCTTGTATGGTTCTGTCTCACCTAGACTCTGTAATTGTTTTAAAAATTTACCAGATGTCAGCAAATCTTCCTCTCCCAAATCCACCCTTGGAAAAGAAGGTGGGAATCAGTCAGTATCATTAAATGAGGATGTGTCAGATTCAGCTGAAACTGGCCTTATCAGAGCATTTGGTTTCTGCCCAGGAATGAACAAGATAACATAATACTTACGCTGGAAAACCATAAGAAAACTTTTGTGTCCAAATTTAGGGGGTGGTGTTCATCTCCAGTTCATAGCCGAAGAGCCAGTGTGTCCAAAGATGTGTCCCTGGTTATGTGGCTGGAATGACTATATGGAACACTGTTACCTTTCCACCAATTTAGGTGATACTTATTTATGTACTTGCATTGTGCATGCTTTTGAACTGCTAGGTTGGCAGGAGCTGGCGAAATAATGGGAGCTCAACATAGCACCTGGGTCTTGAACTCGGGCTGCTGATCTTCTGGCCAAAAAGTTCAGCATCTTAACTGCTAGGATCCTGTGCCTCCACTGGTCAAGATAACCTTATTGGTCACTTTTGCTACAGTTGAGCCACTTCTTGAATTGTGTCTCCAAACTCTGATACTAATTGCCCTCCGTTGACGGGCAATGGAAAGGCTGAAAATCATTCGCCAAATAATATTTGTCCCTATCCTTATGGGGCAGATGGTGAGCCTGCTGGAGAGTATTAGGCCTTATTAGCTATTGAGGAAGAAATATTCTCTATACCACATGCAGAAGGTGAACAATGATTCACTTTCTTCACATGATGGCCTTTTATTACAATCCTTGGAGCCTACTAATCTTCCTCCCCAAAATTCAAATCTGGATACTGCTGCTAGATGTTCTAAAATCATATAATTGAAAGTATCCCTCAAACTCAGGTGGTATTACAACAGGCAACCCAAGATGAAATCTTGACTCTGGCTCTTTCCAGATGTGAGAGAGTATAGAGCATATTTCAAACAACCACATGCTTGTATTTATGGAAGACTCTGCCTCTCTTGGCTAATCCTATTGGTAAGTGATTAAAACATGACAGTGAGCAGCGTTTCCTGTTCAGGAACAGCTGCAACTGAACATGGGATAAACAAAGGACCTCAGCCACCTGTAACTACCTGCTTTTCAAATTCACCAACTCTGTCTGGAGGAGTGCTACCCCATCAAGAATGAAAGATAAAGAATTGCTAGATGTGGGGGATCCCAAACCCATAACCATTTGGGGGGCCCAAACCTAGAACCTTTTAGTCCTGCCAAGGTTGAATTGTAACCCATTATCCCCCATTCAGTCCTTCACAGCCTTCTTAATTAATATAGCCCATTAAGAATTGGGTAAGCTCAATAGCTGTGGAATAATAAGACACTATTAGTTGGGAGCAGGGCAGATAAGAAACTATGAGGGGGATTGACCCAGATCTAGAATTGGCAGTTTGTGACATAGAAATATTGATGAATTACAACTTTTAATATCCTCATCACTGGTCACTACACTGATCAAGGCTGTTGGGAAATGTAGTTCAACAGTAACTGGAGGGATACCATAATGGACAATGAACCTGGAATAAGAGATGTCTCGCTGATTAAGGAAAATCATGAACACGACTACTGTTCACTGTGAAGTTCTGTTGTTTGGTTTAAACTACTTAAATTTATTTTCTTATGTACCTATTTTTTTGCTATTTCCATTTCTGTAAGAAATGTCAAGGAAGAAGAGGCACAATTTTTTTTATAAATACAAGCTCATGAATAATTTCTTAACTGAATATGTGTGGGTCCTTTTTCAAATGGACCAGTCACTTGATCAATGAATACAGATATGAAGCTGTTAAAATGGTTTTCTCTTTGATGTCTTTTCAACTGATGTATCTGACACTTGGCTATCCAAACTAAATTCTGGACCTACTCTATAATAATAACCCTTTTTTTTAAACTTTACCCTTTAAAAATGCCTACTGAAAATGTTATATTTAATATCAGAAGCTGCTTTTTTGAATATGGTTTAGAAATTAGTATAGGGAAGTTAGTAGCCCATCCTGTTGAAAAATGCACATTTAAAAATGAATGTTCACCCACAGTTGACACTATTTTGGCTTCTTTGTGAAATCCTCAGAACTATATAAAGATTCTTGTTTCCATAGAAACTATTGGGTGAAATTTCAGGATGTTAAGCATGTATGTTAATCTGTGTTTTCATATGCCAATTGCATTTAAAGTATCGTTTTTAGTTTAGTCATTTAAAAAAATGAACATGAGCTGCAGCCTTTTATTGATTCAATATCCCTGTTCCTTTTAGCCCCCCACCCTATCCATCACTACCAATAGCCAAGCTCTGGCTAATCCTCAGTCAAATGTAGGTATCAGGATATTTCATTAACTGAGAACAAAAGTCATGTAATTTACAACAGCCCAACCTTCCTGAAACATACTGCAATAAAATAGCATCAACTTTAAACCATAAAACTAACAATATAGAGAATCATGTAGTACAAGGCATCTAATCTATTCCACAGCCACCAAAGAAAACTTCTATTATTATATGGAACAAATCATGCCATTCTAGTTCCCAAGATGTGGAATCTGATGAAACAACCATGTTTTAACAGATTTCCTAAAAACCAGGAGGGAGAGGGGCTATTTGGCCTTAGGGAGAATGCTGTTCCATGGCAGTAATTGAGGAAGCTCAACTTGGAAGCTTCTAAAGATATCAGTCTCTGAGTAAAAGGATACAAAGAGAACCCATCCTACTAGACTTTATTGGGTACAGGCAGCTACTATAGGATGAAAATGATCCTGTAGATATCCAGTTTTTGAACTGACTTGCAAGTGCTACTCAACATTTTGAATGGCACCCAAAAGCCAACTGGCAACCAGTGCAGCTCCTGAAGTAGTGATACTGCAGCCCTATGCAGAGTGCACTGCTGCAGTTCAGCTGAGAGGTATCTAACCTTGTTCTCCATTCCTTCTCAAAATACCTTCATCCCAACTTTGACTCCCTTCCCTTCCCTAGAAGGACAAGATTTCAAACAAAACATTGGACTACTTTTTAAAAAAATTTCTAAGAATATCTCTGGGATACATGAGGAATCCAGATAAATTCTTACAAATATATATATATATCTGTCTTGCCAAATGTTGTTTTCCTTCACACTATGCAAACTTCCCACCTTTTTGATGTTAACCAAAAGGTGTGTGTGGGTATGTCGGTGCACCTCAGGTGAAATAGGGAGCCTAGCAGATTTTACGGATGTTCACAGGACACATTGATTCTCATGGCATTTCATTATTTATTTTCAGAAACATATTACCTGTCTAAATTGTATCAGAGACTGAAAACTAATGTTGGAATTACAAGGAAAATGATACTCATAATGATATTCAGAGGCATTTTGGCAAGTAAGAACAGTTAGATTTATCTAAGGGAGCAGACCAACTTGCCATTAAAATGACCATACTTAATTAGATCAGTAAACCCCTTGAGGCTGTTTTGAGTTCTTTGCAAAATTACTGGCTATGAAAAACGTCTAATATAATACAGGTGAAACTCAGTATCATCATCCATATAAAAGCTGTTCTTCAAGTAATACTTTGTAATTAAAAGTGCTTGCTGCTGAATGGCAGAAAACAATTTGAAGATATTTATGGAACTTAATACAAACAGCTATATAGTAGTCCTCAACTTATGAAAGCAACTGGGACCATAATTTCTATTGCAAAACAAAGTAGTCATCAAGCATAATCAGCTAGCAACAGCAAGCCCTGTAGTCCCAATTGCGGCAGACTCCCATGGTTGTTAGGTATCGCAATTTCTTGCTGGCTTCCCACAACCAAAGTCGGTGGGGAAGCCAGCAAAAAATTGTTAAGCCCCAAGCCCACAGGTGGTAAGTGGCTGCTGCTGGGTGGGCGATGGACAAGGGGGTACAGGAGGCTGCAGGAAAGGGTCAGAATGCTGCATGAGGATATGCAAGAAGTGCTATAATGGTATGTGCAAATGACGTTGAGGGAAAACAGAAGAGATGCTGCCTGGGCATTATCAGCCAAGATGGGGAGAAACCTGCAGTATCTTAACAGTCAGAGAAAGAATCTTAGGAAGGACCTACCCTGATAGGCTTTAAAAGTGACAACAGGAAATCTGCACTTTCAGACTTGCAAGATTCTGTTAATGTAGCCTTATAGCCTTACAATAAAGTAGAATTAGCTCATCTAGTTGGGTTTCCTGTCCGGTTTACCTGAAAGGGCTGATAGGCCCTATCCGGTCAAGGAGGATTGGGAAGGGTGCACAAGAGGCATCATGCGAGTCAGGGAGGATGTATGAGAAGAGTCAGGGAGAGTGTATTAAACCGCCGAGAATAGTTTTGAATTTGGCGGCATGTAAATTTAATAAATAAATGAGAAGCACTGCATGAGTCAAAGGAAATGCACAAAGCTGCAAAGAGGTATGTGAGAGGGGGCTGGGAAGGAGTGTGAGGGAATGTGCGAGAGGTGCCATGTAGGTTGGAAGGATGTGCAGGGTTGTAAGTTGGGGGGCTGACAGGGTTGTGGCATTGGTCAGGAATGGTGTGCAAGGCTGTGCAAGAAATGCTACAAGGTCAGGGAGAATGTGCAAGGTGTGGCTTAGGTCAGGTGTGCTTGTGGAGGAGACTTACCCCATGAACTTTCAGGGAAAGCTCGCTAGGAAGGATGCAAATGGTAATCATGTGATTGCAGGAAACTTGGTAACTAGCCATAAGTACAAATGGGTGACAAAGAACCCAGATTGCAATCATGTGACTATAAGGGTGCTGAGATGTTGGAACTCTGAGGTCGCAGTTGTAACCACAATTCATTCAGCATCAACATAATTCAGAATGGTTGCTGACTGAATGGACATAGGATGAGGACTACCTGTATTTGGGATGCAAAAAATATTGATTTGGGATATTTGAGATGCAAAAGTACATACACTTTGCTGTTTAAAAATAATGCTGTGCTTACTTTTAACTTTTTGTATACTATGGATGTTCTCATGCTATTCATCTTAAAAACAATAGTCAGGAAGAACTAATTTGATATTTATGTGCAGGCACTATAAACTGCTACTGTGGGTTTTCAATTATACTTCTAGTCTTTTGAAAGCTCAAGTGAGCCTTCAGAAGAAGAGCAAAATATCTTAGGAATAGCTATTAGCCAAATATCATATTCAGGCTCACGAGTAGCTTTGTAAGAGCTGCCATTTTTAATTAAGAAAGTTCAAGGATGAACTTGCTTATTTATGTATTTAAGATTTGTAGAGGGTTTTCCACAAAAGCTATTAATATTTTTTATTTGGAAAGAAGAAATGCAAATGTTAATGACCAGATAAAATACCAAAAGGATCTCACCAAGATACTCAATTTACATATGCAGTAAATACAAAATTTACTTTTTAATGAAATGTATACGCCAGATCAATTCACCTGGACTATAGGCAGTATACAGTACAGATAAGAAAATACAGTAGTCCATGAATACAGTGGACCATACATAATATAAATAAAAACTTACACTGATGTCTTCAGACTCAGTGTAAGAGCCAGCCACAGATGGCTTCAGCCCTCAAGAAGAGCCAGCACTATATATCTTTCTGGAAGACCATAAAGTGGGAGCCATTCTTGCCTTAGAGGATAAGGCAAGGAGACTCTACTTTCAAGCCTCCTCCTGTCATATCTCTTGACAGGTGGGGATTCTGAGTAGAAGTTCTCTGAAGGTCTGGATCAAGTAGGCAGGTTTGATTTGTGAAAGATGACCAGATCCCAAGTCATTAAAGGTAGTAACCAACCACTTGGCTTATACTCAGAAACACACTGGTATACAACGCAACTCCTCAGTGCTGAGACTGATCAGTAAATATGTAGGCATGTTTCTGCAGTCTTCAAGAGTAGCCCCATATAAAGCAAATTATAGTAGTTTAAGTTAGAGATGATAAGGAGGTGAGAGTCTGTTCTCAATGCATCCTTGATGCTATTAAAAATCAATTTAGAGAATGTGCCTGAAAATGATCACTGACTTGTGTTATCTGTAGTGATCCCCTTAAAAAGGAACAATAATATAGTTCCAATTCAGTTTCTCATGGATACAGTCACTCAAACTAATTTGACTCAATTTAACGATATCATATTGTAATCACTTCCATCAAGATTTTCAAATAATTTGACTAAATATGCTTTCCAATAATGTGCAAGATGTCTCATTAATGTATTAAAAACCTTGCAGCTATCCTTTATCTAAATAGTAGTGGAAACATATGCTGAGGTCTTATAAGGTCATATGGAGGGCTGGCAAGAACATGCCCTAAGTTCCTGTGAATGAAAACAAGGGAAACCCAAGGAATACTTCCATTAAGACATATTCAACTGAAATCTCCAAGGTTTGATTAAAATGGCAGTGTGCTTTTCATTGCAGTATTCACAAAATCAAAAAGAAACTGTGAAGAAATCATATAATGAGAATGTATAAGTCTGCATATCACCTGCCAGGCACTCTGCATCTGTAAACAGTAGACTACCATTGAGCAAATTAGATTATGGAATTCTCTTTCAATAAAAAAATGCTACATACAAGGAAAATTAAATAGGACTAGCAATGTAATACAAAGATTAGAAGGATTTTCAAGTAATTTATTCACCAGCAAGAGCTAATTAATATCTTTCAGGGGGAATGTTTGTATGGAGAAGCATCATTCATTCAATGGATGAATGTCTCTAGCCTGTAAAATATCAGGACAAAGGAATTTGTTTCAAATCAAGAATATCTGCATTTACTGAATTGGGTTTTATCACATAACTGCTCTTAACAGTTTCCCTTAAAAGTTTTTCGAAAAAATCTTGCAAAAAGATACCACAGTAGTTGTCAGGTGCAAAAAAGCAGGCTCAAGAGCAGGTGCAAAAAGAGCAGGTGCAAGCTAACAGATTTATTGGTCCAAAAGATTACAAGAATTTGCCCAACTGTCTGTTGAACACTTGCACAGCTAAGATAAGATTCAATGGTCCTCAGATGGGTTTGGGTTTCTGATGCTTGAGGATGTGTAGCGATTCTAGAGTGATTCCCTATTTCACCCCTGGCTTCGCCTTTCCTCCTCCCACAATAGTGCTACAATACAGCAGAGGTTGTCATGTCACATGTTCTCAAATGGAAACAGAATGAATACTGGCATACCTAGGGCATTTTTTATTTTAGCATGTTCTTCATGGTGTTATGTTAAATGATCACTGCAACATCTGGAACATACAAAGAAATGTTTCCTACCTTAGGGGCTCTGGCATGTTTCCCACACCGGGCATCTTTCACAAAGCTGACATCCAACAGTTCGGATTCCTGAATCTGATAGAAAGAGAAAACAAGAGCCTTGTTTATGTTGTACTGTACAAATGGGATAATTATATCAATTCCACTGCATTCTGTATATTAAATCACTGAAAGGGAGCTTGCTTTCAGATTCTTAATAAGCTTATGTAGCGTCTAAGCTCAAAGCAAAGCTAGATGGACTACCTGTAATTACAAATAATTATTACTATCCATCAGATGGCTCAGAGATGAGAGTGTCTGTAATCCAGCTCATGTGGAAGTCACAAAGTAGAAGAAAGAATGATCTCAAAGACCCAATCAAGCCCTCATCCTTTCAGATGTGCTGCTCTCTAGGCCCACATTCTCCCCAAAGTGCTGAAGTCTTCCTGAAAATGTCAGTTGCCTATATAACAAATGAATTTAAAAAGAACTCTCAAACATGGCATATTAATTTGATTTAGAAATGTGACTCTGGTCTACTATGGCATCTTATGCAGCTGCGCAGATTTCTCATTAGTTCTGTAATTCTCCAAGAATCAGAGAAGTTTAATGACATCTAGTATTCTGTAACTATTCAATAGCGGCAATGCCAACCACACTGAGCATCTTTTTATGCTAATATAGATACTTGGTAAGGCTTATTTGCTCTATATCCAAATTAGCTATCTGGGAGAAATAAACTAGATGGTGGCAAATCTCATCCAACTTGCTTGCTTGTTTCTTATGAAGCATTCCTCAGACTGGCACATTTACTTAATTATGTTGTTTACATATTGTAATAAGTAACATCAAGTCATTACAACTAAAATGAACAGTCCCAAATAATAATAAAAATATATTCAATTATCAAAATTGTCTTAAAATTATACCATAGCATAGTTCAAAGCAAGCTTAATTTTGGAATTGCTGTAAGGTGAATTGCTTTCTTATTTGTCTTTACTTAACTGACTTTCTGTGAGCAGGAATACACTGAAAAGGGCTTCTACTACAGATCTTTATTCATAGAAATTTGTAGTGAAACAGATCCTTTATCAGATAACTGGATCCTAAGCTATTTAATGGGTTCAAAGGTAAATACTTTGAATTTAAGCTTGAAAACAGCTGAAAACTGTGGGAGCTCCTTAATAAATAATGGGGCAGCACGATCTCATTATCCATGCATCAGTTAGGAGTTCAATTCTCACATTCTGCATTAATACCCTATAAGGGCCTTTATAGGCTATGTATAATCAGCACATGAATAACTGACATAGTAGAATAATTTCTAAATGGCTTCCAGCCTATCCACATGAAGTTGCTGAGAGGAGCAAGAGAACTAGGTCTACACTAATTTCCTCCATCTTTTGATACATATTCTTTATCACAACAACCATGTACAAGATAGAAGCCTAGGTGGTTGTCAGGACCTAATAAATAAACCACATGACCTCCCAATAACTGAACGGTTTCAGTTTCTTGGCTTTCTTTATAACATGGCAAGATATAATACTTTGGCTCACAGATGAACAGATTAAACAGATCTTCCAATCCCCTGCTCCTTTTCTGGTAAACCGCTACAATGCAACAAAAGTAGAAATTTACTTTGCATCTCTTTGCCATTCAGCGGATGAACTAATTACCTGCTGCAAATAAATGCTTTTTCTAAAGTCAGTGTGCCCAATTTATATAGCTATAATTAAGATCCCTTAGAATTAATCAAGAGTTTTCAATAATACTTAGCCGGCAACCTCTTGTGGCTAGTGTAACTTTGACCCTTTCCTTCCTCAGGAATTTTATGCGAGGTTCACTGATGCCTCACAGCATGGCCCAGTTATGTTCCATTCACCTAGGAGCGCCCTCCAGTGATTTTCGGTCTAGCCAGGAACCAACATTTCTTCAGCATGCAAAACTGTTTAAACTGATCTGTCTTCTTCCTCTCCCTCTTCTTCATTTCTCCTGCCATATTAGCCCATTTCCTGCCAGCCTGGCCCATTTTAATTTCCTTTCTCCAAAGCTAAGAAACTTAATCTGTACACTCCCAGTTATTTTCCTCAACAGCTCAAAATGTAAAAAGTAGGCAGACTGAGTTTACTTGCTTCATTTGATTACACCTAGTCCAGATGACTTAGCTCATCTCATTTCACTGTGCTTGGAATTGCAGTACCATTACTTCTTTAATAAGGCCCAGTATTTGAGATAAACCAAGTCTGCTAAATAAAATATTTTTTTCTCTTAAAGAAATGATGTGCTGATTACTGCCTTCTTTAAATAAGATGAAATTATACTTTTAGTAGGCAAGCCAGTCACTTCTTGGGCAACTGAATGAACAACTTCTGCCTCCAGACAGCATGTCAACATTGCTGAGTTCTGTTAGCAGAAGCACTAAACCACAACAAGAAGACAGTTGTCAAGGTTATCCCAAGCCTCTCTAAAGGGTTCCCAAAGGCACCGTTTCCCTTTATGGCTATTATCTTCCAAAATAAGCATGCTGAAAACTGAAAAGTAGCTTGAGAACATTAGGCTAACCTTTCCCATAAAAAGCTAGATTCTGATGTATAAAGTATAAAAATATATGTCCATATGTTAATGAAAAATGTGTAAAATATGAATTTGTTCAATAGAGAGTAGTGGCCCAAATGTTGAGAAAATCCTAAGAAGACAGCCATTCTTTCCTTTCACTTCTTTTTCACTGTTCTTGGCACAACTCATGAGGAAGAAATAATGGGGTAAGAAATTTTCTTAAGTAAGCTATTAAAGGTCATTTAAAAAAAACTACTCATATTGATCTGCAATATCTTACTTTCTAGTTCACCCACAAGACACATTGAGGTAGCAATAATGACCTAAGATCTAAAATTTAAAAATCAATTCAGACTAGTATAATTTTCATGTATCAGCCTGTAGGTTATATCCACAATGAATTCATATATTCAGTCCATAGCAAAAAAACAACAACAAGCCACTGAATAGCAAACATGTCAAACTGAAATTTTGCTGCCCTTCATGCTTATATATTCAAGAGAAAATTCCCTTTCCCCTCCTCTGCATTTTTATTTCTGATGAGACTAATTGCTTTCCTTCTTCCTTTCTTTGCTCTCTTTTGGGTTAACAATTAAGGAGAACTGAGCAAGAGAATTCTATTGTCAGCATCCATTTTCTCCAGCGAAAAGCTGTACATGCGTTAAGGTGCAATTCCCATTACTCAGTCAACGGAGAAGATGAGAGTAGTAATCCAATAATGCATCTGAGGGCAGGGACAGACTGAAAAAATATTAGATGGAGAAACAAATTTCTTCCTCAAAACTATTATAGATGGTTGCTTGTTTAGTGACTATAATTGGACCAGCAACTCAGTTGTTAAATGAAATGGTTGCTAAGTGAAACCAGTACTGGGCTTATCTTATTTCAGCTTTCCTTTGCTTTATAAGCCTGTGAAGGTCCTAAATGTCAGGATTAATTGTAAATTTACTTTTTCATCACCACTGTAACTGCAAATGGTTGCTAAATTAAGCAATTGCTAAGTAAGGACTACCTGTACTGTCTATGGCATTTTCTTTATTTACTATTCTAATATGTTCTGCTTCTGACTTCCTAACCTTCTGAAAAAGCAGATTGTCTTGTAACTACAGTGAAACAATAATTTTCTTGTACAGTATTGGCAAATTGAAAAGATAGGGTCTTTTTATGTTCAGTCCTTGGTGCTCTCTGAGCTTGGCTGTTTGCTTGCAGACACTTCATTATCCAACTAGGTAACATAAACAGTGCGAGTGAATGTGGGGCTTCTTCCCTGTTTATACAGGCATTTATGCAGAAACAATAGTTGTTCTTTGATGGAGGTTTGCCTACATGCAAATTTCTCCCTTTGTGTGCTTTCTAAAGTGTCTGATTCCCATTCGTGGTTCCAATAGAGCAGAATATATGTAGTTTAGGACTGAATCAAACCCACACTCGCTAACACTGATGGTGTTATTTAATCGGATAATGAAATGTCTGCAACGTTAAGTGTAATGAAGCTGAGGAGAAAATTAATAATTTGAGAACTACTAACAAAGTATTTATTTAAGGGTATTTATCTGAATTTGAGCAAAAAACTATGTCAACCATCAAGAGGAACTGAACATACAGTTCCAGAACATTCATCTGGACTCAGTTGAATTATGTTTCTTTTGATGGTGATCTGAATAATCTTTCTGTGTTTTTATTTTCATTGTTCCTCTCAAATGCCATGACTTCTTGGATTTTGATGGGCATCTTCTAGGAAGAACAAGTGAGGGTTGTTGATGTATCACAATAAATCACACTACATGCAGCTACATAAAGCAGCACTCACAACCTTTGTTTCTCCCTTTACTTCTTGTTTGGCATATTGCTTTGGTTTCAAAAACCAAGGCTATTAATATGGCATATGAGGTTCCGTTCCATTCTAAAAATTTAAGCTTTAAAGCCTAATGTTATTTAATTCAACATGCTCCTCAATACTTAGGGTCCTCTTTTGGGGAATGGGGGGGAGCAAAACTCCAAAAATCAAAGGAAGCATCGTGCCTTAAACCACTAGACTAAAGTGGCTCTCACGAAGGCCTTGGGGATGTAGCAAGGTGCCTGGATGAATCTGTGCCATTACATATTTATTATTTCATTTATATGTCCACCAATCTTACAAGAAGTTACTCTGAATGGCGGACAACAAATAAGAAAACAACAAATATATAAAAACAATTGTTCTTTAAAAATATAAAATAGTCAGCTGCTCTTTCAAAAATGAGCTGTCTAGGCTCTGCAACCTATTTTAACAAAAATATTTATCATAATACTTACTTAAGTGCCAAAAACAGCTCGCAATTACTATGAAGAGAGAGAATATGTAAGGCTTGAAAGTTGGTGCAGTTCTACTGAACAGGTTTATAAGCTACAAGGTCACAAGATTTTTTCCAAGTGCTTGCCAAGCACCTGCACTCCTAAATAAGGCTCACGGTCTTCAGGAGGGTTTGGACCTTTGGCATTTGTGCATTGTGATTCCAAACTGATTCCCCTCTTAACCCCTGGCTCTGCCCTTCCTTCTCCCACAGAATAGCTTCCAAAACAAAAAAGTCTTAAAAATTGCTCTTACACAGGTAGACTGTTATATTAATTTGTAAATATAACTAAGTAGCCTTTATTTTTATTTAAGCTTTCCTTGTCTTTCTCCCCCAAAAGTGTTCCTTTTGGGAGAAACCATTGTTTTCTAGTTACTTTTGTCCCTTCTTTTTTTAATGGATTAGTTAAGAATAAGGAGTAAGAGCAAGGATATATTCCTAATAAATTGCTTTCTTTAAAACACCACCACCACCAATTTGTATTTTTTTTCTTTTTTTTACTGTTTTAATGCACGTGACACCTTAATTTCATTTTGCATGCTCCTGACTGTAAATTCAATTAAAAATTAACTCATTTAATTAACTCCAATTTCTTTCAATTTCCTATACTTCCTCTAGATTTTGGACTCTACTATACTATGTGTAATATTTTGGTCTTATTAGCTATTGTTATTTCGGAAACTGTCCTTTAACTGAATGCATGTGTGGAGTGCTTTTCCTTCCTGTGGAATAATCAAAACAGCAGCCATTCTTTGAAATAGAAAAACTCACCTCAAAGGGTATCATAATGTCCAGGAAGCTCAAACCATAACTGATTTGATTAAGCATTGGGAGAAAACACCATCCCAACTGGGAGGAATATGACTTGAATAAAGGGGGTGCAATGGCTGAGCAGTTAAGACACTGGGCTTGTCAGCCAGAAGGTTGGCAACTCAGCAGCTCAATACACAAGTGCCACCATGTAATGGTTGAGTTCCCATTACTTGATCCAGTTCCTGCCAACCAAGCAGTTTGAAAGCATGTAAAAAATGCAAGTAGATAAATAGGTGCCACCCAAATTGGTAGGAAAGATAACAATATTCCCTGTGTATACTCATGCCGGCCACATGGTCACGGAAGCGTCTCCTGACAATGCTGGCTCTTCAGCTATGAAACTGAAGAGATGAGCACCGCCCCCTAGAGTTGGCCACAACTCTTTTTTACTTATGACTTTAATATGGATCAGAAATTCTCTTGTTTCCCCTTGGAATAATTACTTGTTGCTGGTAAAGCAGATTGGAAAAACAGGGTGGGTCCTAAGTTTCATAAAACATGCAATACTCTGCCAAAAAGGTTATGAAGATTCCTGCACAAACATTTCTACTCGCTATTTTCAGGAACTTTTCAGTAACAGATAGCATTATTGAAGGGAATCCAAAAGGAGGACATGTGCTTGGGAAATGAAGGTATGACTTCATATGACTACTCTTAATAAACAACCTTTTCTGTTTCTGCAGAAATTATGATGAATACCATTCACTCTGATGTGATCAAAACACTTGAGAAATCAAAAGCAAACGGTATTTTAAAAATTAGGCATATGCTTCACTGTCTAACTAAAAGTAGTAAATTTCTCAGTAAATAGATGTAGAGTCCTCAGGTTATGATGGCAGGTGGAACTGGAATCACCTTTGCTAAGTATTGCAGTCATAAAGCATCATGTCACATGACTGCACTGCTTAGCGATGGCAATCCTAGCAGTCCCATTTGCTGTTGTAACCTCAAGACATGCAAATTATTAAGGAGAAAATGGTGGGAGTCCCAGGTAAGGAATACGCATTATTGCAGAAGGTGGGAAGGCTGGGGGAGGTTTGAGAGGGCCAGTGCAAGCTGCACATAAGTTGGGGAGGGCCTGAGTGGAGGCTGTAGGCAAGGGGTACTGCAGGCAGGAACAACTTACCAAAGCGAATTGCAACCTCCCCTGCCATTTCCCAATTGAAATGGCAGGGGAGATTGCAAATGGTGATCACATGACCATGGTTCCCTGCAATGTTGTAATCACAAGTCAAGCACTCAAGTGTCTGGACCGCAATCACAGGACAACGGGGGTGCTGTGACGGCCAGAACTTCAGGGATGGGTCATACTTTGCTTTTTCAGCAAAGCTGTAATTTTGAACAATTGCTGAATGACTGGACATAAGCCAAGGACTGCCGATAGCCAAGTGTGTTTTCCCAACTGGATTCTCAACTGTATATTTGCAGTTTTCAGAATTGTCAATTAGCCTAACCAATACTGTAGTTCAACATATTTGGAGGACACTAGATTAGGGAAAACCAATACAGATAGTTCATATTTTGTGTTGTCTTTCTTGACTGTACTCATTATCAGAGGGTTTCCCCCCAAGGCCAATGTTGGAATTACATTATATTTTCACCTGTGTAAGAAACTTGAAGAAAGCTCGTTAATATATTAGAAAAAAAATCAGATTATCAGCACAAGGTGCTTATTGATTTTTTTAAAGATATATCGTAATTCTGGCAACTATATATTTTCTTCATTTTGAAGAAATGGAGGGTTAATTATCAATTGTGCTATTTGTCCTTTACAACAAAGTGCATTTTCACATGCAGAGATTGTCTTGTTCACATACTATATTACCCCGTATGTTTTTGCTTTTGGTTTAGTGTAATGTATAAAAGTGGACAGTTCCCACAGCCTGCTCAGCCAAATCAAAGGCAGCACATTATGGCTTCGTGTCAGAGCAAGCAACCCATGAACAATATATGCTCTCCAACCCTTTAGGTTATAGGCCTTGAAGCTTCTTAAAATTGTTGGTAGAGTTAGGATTAGAGTTGAGACACTGAAACACAGAAATAAAATTTCCTCCAGATTCTCCAGGTCAGAGAACCAAATTAAAAAAAATTAAAATCCCAACCACACCCCCTCATTTCTCTACATCCATTATTGTGATATAATGACCTCCTTGCCATGCCCTCTTCTCTACTACTGATGGGCTTTCTCCTATAACAGTTTCCTTCCAAGAAAATGTATTTCTTGGGATAGAGGGAGGGAACTAAATATAAATTCAACTGCAGTTTTGTGTAGATCTTTAAGTACTGGCAATGGGAATAAAGAGGTGCTTCCTCAGACTGCCCAAATAAAAGTAAGGCATCATTGAATAGTCATATTACTTACTGGTAGCTATCCTTTTTAGCTGTTGCAACTTACTGACATTATTCTGAATCACATTTAGTTAAGGGAGACTGTACTGTATCAGTTTTTAAAAAAAATCTAATACCTTGAATGAAGTTTAAGGATTTATAATAACTTAATATGGTTTTCATGTTTCCACTGAAGGAAAATGTGACTTCTAGGACTGTCTGTGCACACCAAAAACACTTGCATATTTCTAGTGAGTTCCCTGTTTTAGAATTACTTCAGTATAAACCATCAAGTGCAAATTTGAGCTTTTATAATCTTCAAACTGAAGCTCTTTTAAGTTGTCAGTATTTTAGAGTTTATTTCTGGACTCACATCAGCCATGAAACAATTAACTCTATTGAGATAGATATAGTTTATACACCTACCTGAACAATCCTAAATATTTGGAGACTTAAGTACCTTGTCTTCCCATATTATGTCAAATAAAAAAGGTGGACAGATAAACAGCAAAGAATAAAAAAGCAATTTAGATTTTTGTAACAAACCATTAAATACAAGGTGGTGACCGCTATTAACTGCATTCATTTCATAAGTGCCCATGTTCCAGATCCCAGCTTTTGCTGAAGCTTTCCAATCTTCAACCCACAGACATTTTTAATTCCTATTCTTCATTCTATGCTTCTATTTAGCACTCCCTCCCACACACGGAGCACAGTGCTGCAAGTTGGCTGTTTAGAGAGAGAATTATATTGTAAAAGTTAGAATTCCATTCCAAAAGTATCTAAAATGCCATTCAAAGGAGTTTTAATCCAGAGCATTATAATACATGCCTATAAATTATGAGCCAAGTCTTTACAACTACCTGCTCAATCTCTTAATAATGAAAGGTAATTTTTCATTCTTTAAAAGTGTATGGTTTTACGCTTCCCTTTCTTGTGCTTACAAGAAATTTAATTAAATTATGTCATGTCACTTGAGAAAATGGCTTTGAAGATCAAGATGATTGTCCTGTGGCAGTATTAAAAAGTGGAGCTGCCTCACAATGTTCCATACGTATCCTAAAATATATTCAATATTACAGGGAGTTTTACAGGGAGTTATACCTTCTCAGTTAATGAGCATAATTATTTTCCTGCATGACTGTGCAATAAGCAAACCAGGTTAGGCACCTGCACATGCTAACACCAATTTTTTTATCAATTAAATACTAACTAACTTTAGCTAAGCATGGTAATAAAAGAACAAACCTTTGAATGAATTCTACTTTTCTAATTGCTTTTCACTTGGAAAGCATATAATTCTTTAAAAGGTAAAGATTATCCTGCCAGTCATGACCAACTCCAGGGTGTAGTGCTCATCTCCGTTTCCAATCTGAAGAGCCAGCATTCGTCTGAAGACGCTTCCATGGTCATGTGGCCAGCATAACTAGACACTAAAGGCGCACAGACACTGTTACCTTTCCTGCCAAAGTACGCAGTACCTATTTATCTACTTACATTTGCATGCTTTCGAACCACTAAGTTGGCAGGAGTTGAGGCAACCAACAGAAGTTCACCCTGTTGCATGGAAGCACCGGGTCTTGAACTCGGGCCATTGAACTTTCAGCTGACAAGCCAAGTATCTCAACTGCTTGCACCACCGTGCCTCCTTATATAATTCGTTAGACCCACCTTATTATTTTGGCAAATTAGTAGAATACACTGCGGGAAGGTAAACCATCTAACTTAAATAAGATTTATGCAAGGGTGCTGGAAATAACTATGCATTCTCTGAGAGATTCTGCTCAAACAGCTCATTCTCAATCACATAATAGTAATAGAAAGTAGGCAACTGAAACTTCAAATAAACAAACAAAACATGAATTGAGTGAATCAAGTTATCCTACTGAGGAAGATCCACAAAGCAGTGATTCAAAGCACTTTACAGATCTAATGGCACTGCTGATGTTTCTGGGTTGATTACATGTTCATTTCCAAGTAGCAGGAAAAGTTGACGGCTCTCTGATATAAGTAGATAGCCAATGAAAATCATCACTTCATTAAACTCTCTACCTAACAAAGCTTTTTAAAAGTGACAAGTTAAAGATTAATATCAACTTCATTCACTTTCTCAGCTCTCAAGACTATTTAATTTGGCTAGCCATAAACTGTAACTTTATTTTCTTGGGCTAACAGGACAATATCATTGTGTGATAGTTCTGCTAACATAACTGGGAGTTTAATTCAACTCTCAGTACTCTGATTATGTACCCAAGTATGACCAATCCAGTAGATGCTTCTGCATCAAACCTTCCACCTACAGTCCACTGACATGACTTAGACAAGGTTAGGTTTAAGGTTAGGTTTGTTCAACCTCTTTCATCATCATTCCTTCATACTGATACTGGAATGTAGTTTGACTTGAGATAATATTTGATTATATGACTGCATCACTGAAACTTGGATTTCAAGTTATTTGTATATCATCATCCTAAGTGAGAGGGCTACAAGCTGCATTGGCACTTTAATTATGATGCCACTTAAGACTAGAATATGTTGCTCCACTAGCAGCTTTTTAAAATCTTTATGTTCTTAATTTATGTATCAAGCAAGGAGTGCTCAATTATAATTGCTAAGTCTCTATTTAACTACATTAGGATGTTGCGGAATTGTGCCATCTGATACATTCTAAAAGTGACAACTTCTAAGGCTCATTATAAATATGCCAGAGATTGTGGGTGTACCTAACTCTATTATGCATAGGATGATATCAAGTCACTGACTTAGACTAGCATTTCTGAACAACATGCACAGTGTGTGTGTGTGTTGAATTTCTGAATGAAGTTTTTTTTATTCTTACAGCATTTCATTTTTGTTAAAAAAAACTTATCCTGCCAGAGGATTGCTTTGTCTCAACTTAACAATGAGGAACTTATTGTTTTTTGCAAAAGCATTGAATGTCTGCTTCAAAGATCTGAGGAACTTATCATAGCTAGACAGGAAGCACTGCATGCAATGGAAATAGCTCTGCCAAGAACTGTTTAAGATTTCTTCGGAAACTGAGAACCTTGATTTTATCTACTTCAGGTTTTTCATCTGTTGCTGCCCTTGCTTTGCTATAAGCATAGCATCATTGCCAGACACTTCCAGACACAAACAAGCCCAATGTAGTGACACCTCATCTCAAGAAAGAGAAATTGTTTTGGCAGTTTTACTTACAGGAGGTAATTGCTAGGGGATAAAAGTTCATCACTGTTAACCAAATATGAGATGGAAATTTGCAAAAACAAATAATCAGACACCCTTCTAGAAGAGGTTTCAGTCCTAAACCATTTTTAAAGTCCCAGAAAAAGAAAAGACATTTTCAGTGCAAAATAAGATAATGGATGAACATCTAAAATGTTATACAGTTCTCTACCTCCAGGTGTAATTACATTGGACACTATGATTTAGGAAGGATGCAATCAGCCAATGCTCTGCATATGCCATCTCTTTAGAAGGAATAGTGATTTGCTATATACAGTTGCAGCTGAGACTATTTTTCAAAAAGGCCATAAGGTACAGCCATAACAACAGTACATATTCCTGTATATGTGCAGTACAAGAACAATTCAGTCATTATCAAATGGTATTATAAATATACAGGGGAAAAGAAATGTGCATTCTGTCACTGTTATTATACAGTGTACTTTCCAGATATAACACACTGTCAGTTTAAATGAAGGTTAGGTCATACTGAGAAGTGCTTATTAGAACAATCAACCCAATTTGTGGCAAATGTTGATTTTCACTAAAATCACAAAACAGATTTTTTTAGGGAGCTTATTTTCCCGTTAATTAAAGGAACCTGTATATCTAATAATCTAACAAAATTCATCAGCATATCATCTTACACATTCTCACAACCATCCAAGCACATCGCTATAATGACTTGTGTCCTTTTACTTGAACTTACTACAGTCAAATACTGAGCAAGTAAACTATTACCTGAAAGGAAATATCACCAAAGTTAGCTATGATTCATACTCTTTTTATCTAATATGTGTAGCCATTAAATTAATATATATTCAGCTCACATGGACATCTTCATACAATTCTTGACTTTAAACAATTAGTATGCCAAAAAAATGAGTGGGGGGAAATCCTGGTCCTTTCCTCCTTTCTACTTTAGTGAGAATGCAGCTTGCAAGAAACACTGTTGAAGACAGTGAACATGAACTTGTTTTAAAGAAATCCTCTAACTTCTCCCTGAATAGGAACTCAAGTGGCATATATGAAAACGTATTTTTTTTACTTGCTGTTTAAGTAATGTGCTTGACCAGACCATACTGCTTGGCACAAGAGTTATTTGCATTCCACTGACAAAAGAATGATAGGAATCTACTACACGTAAAAGATACTACTACAGTTTTATTCTTTTTATCTAATGGAATATTGGAAAGAAATTATGTAAAATTATGTAAAACATTGTAGAGATGGCTAAATCTCTGAAAACAGAGTGGAAATGAACTAAATCTAGTGTGGAGGAGAAGTTGGCAAAAAAAAAAAAAAACAGTTTGAAAACAGGCGGGATCAGGCTGGGAAATACAGCCCTGAGTCAACTGGGAAATGGCTCAAAGTATTGCCATCTGCTTTATCCTAAACCCATTTCCCTCCTGGTCATGCAATCCAGAGCAGAATTTATGCAACCCAGCTAGTATTTCCCAGTGTGCATAAGATCAAAATATGGCCACTGCTGTTAAAGCAGTTGGAAAGAATCCCAAAAGCCATTCTTTTAATGGTTCTCCTATCCTGTTTAAATTAAAAATCAAAATACCAGGAAGTAGCAGGTTATTACTTATTATTTGTGTTTTGAAAAAAAAAACAAGTTTCAACTGGCTTTACTCTTTGAGTGGCAACCCTGAAGTTTTCAAAACAAATGCATAACATCAAGCAATATGGCAAGAGCCAAAACTCAGAATCTTTTGCGCAAGCAATTGTAAATTATTTAGCAACAGAAAACACTTATTATTGGGCTATTAATAACTGTTAGATAAGCCATGCAATAGATATGTCTTATTTATCTTTTAAGTAATGAAAACCCCTCTACTGTATAAATAGTCAATTCAAGGCTGCATATTCTTTCCCCTCTTGTATCTGCTTTTTGAGGCCTCTTCATTAAAGAAAAGCAATGAGCAGATTTTTTAAATTATGGATGGCAGCAAATTGTTTGGTATTTAGTTTTGGGGAATGTTTGTTTGACTCTGATACAGTAAAATTATCTGAATTAATGAATGTATGCATGCATGGATGGATACAGTGGGGCAAAAAAGTATTTAGTCAGCCACCAATTGTGCAAGTTCTCCCACTTAAAAAGATGAGAGAGGCCT
>JANHZU010002925.1:85372-99775 GCA_032468055.1 Acrochordus granulatus
ATCAGGGTTGATTTGCTGTAGGATTGACTGGTTTGATCTCCTTGCCGTCCAAGGGACCCTCAAGAGTCTTCTCCAGATGGTAACAAGACCAGTGTTCAAAATACTTAGATTAAATAGCATTGTATGTCAGATATAAAATAAAATGACAGCTCTGAAAAAATACTAACAATATTAAGAATTATCTGCAATGTATCATCCAAACCCATGAAGGCTTTGAACTCTGAAGAACTGGGAGCTGTGAATGCTGTCCCATTCCTACGCACAACTCTTTCCATCCTATTTATTTTTATACCAAGCTAGCTTAAAAAATGCCTTTGTGAAAAGCTGTGATTTTGCTTCTTTGGTCTGCCAGCTCCATGGGGCTTGATATCAAGCAGATTGGGGAAAAGAAGCCGAATCAGTCAGTGGCTTGCTGTATATCAGGACTTGCTTCCAGCTTCAGAAGAAGGGGAAGGGGAATTCAGCTTTTAGAAAGAGCCAAAATATTGTAGAAAAAAATGTTGTGTTATTAACTCTCAAGGGAAGTATATCTCAGAGGCAACATCTCTTGAGAGCTATCTATCTGGCACCTTCAAAAAGGACTAAACTACTTTCAAAAGAGCTGTGAAATCCATTTGTCACTTGCCAAGGTTAAGAGCTCAACATACACAGAGCACACTGAAATTCATTCCAGAACTTCAGTTCCCATTGCAGAAGTTAAAAGTACTGACAACCATTTATTATTTACAAGTAGGATGTACTAAGTTTAGATCAAAGGAAAAGCCATTCTTGGATTTCCTTCCCGAAAGTAGTTGAAAAGATACCTTTAAGATTCTGCATTCACAAAAACAGATTTCCTCACATTAGCCTGAGCTGTGGAAGCTTATCTGCTGGGAAACATTGCAGTTGCACATAGAGAATGCATCAAGTTAGAGAAGGTTGGCTCAGTTTTAGGTGCGTTCAAGATATGTGGATGAGAATGTTTGACAATGGATAAGAATTCAAATTCACACATCTGGAAAGCGACTAGCATGCGGAAGACTGGATAACATTTGAAGTTCTGTCTTTGTACAATTTGAATTGTAGAGTATTTTTTCTTTCAAACTACAAAAAAAAAAGAATGTGATAAGAAGTAGAATGATTCTGTTGTTTTTTGTAAAGCCCAACATAAAACAAAAGAAGTTAAATGGTAGGTTCTAATTATTCTATTTATGTTTCTATTTATTTAGAACCTCTCTTCATCTTCAACATTAGAAAGCTTCTTCAGATATGTTGCGGAGGGAATATCATGGCTGAGAACAGAGTTAGTGCACAGTGTTTTGGTCTACCTTCCACAAATTCATATTTTGTTGCTGCCTTCTATCCTAAATGTCTTGTTAGACCAAGAGATGTGGTGGTGTGGTTGACCCCATGCAATGGTTGTATTGATTTGTTATTGGTGAGTTTGCCTTACTCTGGTTGTGGATCATATGTGTGTTGCTGTTTCTTTCTTATTTTTATCCTGTTTTATTTATTATAAGCCATGCAGAGTAATGGACTTGAGTTGAGAAGCTATATAAATTAAGATAAACAAATTATACATGCAACCAATAGTGTATTCTTTCATTTGAATTTGGCATATCACCTCTTTTAAGTCCCCTTATTTATAAATATGTCTACCTCTGAAAATTTGTGGGAAATATTTTCTGGCATACTGTGCATGTTATCCCACAGCCAAGTTTATCAAACTGTTTCAGAACATCAGCTCTAAGATATAACTAGCTGAAACAAAGGCTTCTAAATTTTTAGCACGTTTTTCAACTTGTCTTCCCACTTCATGGTTAGGGAGGAAATAACAAGTCCCATGTTTTCCCTCTGCAAGTATACTTAGATCTTGATTTTTCTCCCTACCCTCATTCTGCCTCTATGTGACATAATGTTGATGTATATGGAGACTTCCAGTCTATCTGCTTACTGGTTGACATTAGGTCAGATTTCACTCAACTTTTCTCATTGGATACTGAAGAGTTACTATGGGGAAAAACTGGAGGAGGGCATGCAATGTATATCATCTTAAACTCTTGAATGGAAGATAGGACATAAGTCTATACTATAAATAAATAAATACATTTTAATGAATCGCATCTTTGTCCTACTACCTTTCTACTTAGGGTTGCTTACAACTGTCTAACCCAACCCATAATTAGATCCTCACAACAGCCCACTGAGCTTCATGGTTTCTCCAGTTAAAACCTAGCACTGATTTTTGTATCATTCTAGTACTCTCATGCTGGAAAACTGAGAGGACAAAGAAAGGAAAATAGCACGTGCTTTCCTCCAATCAAATATTATCTTATTAAAGAAAAAGTAAAAACATAAAACAGAGCAGAGGGGAAAACCTGATGCCTTCCAACTTGTAGTTTGAATCTCAGATGATTAATGTGACTGACAAAGAGAAACAAGATTTGTCTATTAAGTTATGATTCAATTCCAAATATTATTCTACATGGCAGAGAATTACATCTTTGGACTTTGCCCATATATTATTTACCTGTGGCAGAACACTTAACTTGTTAAACCCAACACATTTCCTTTCTTCCTTTTGCTATCAAAGTATGCATGTCAGCCAAAAGATAAACAGAAAACCATTAAATGTTTTACACAGGATTGTATGCTTTCAATCATAAAACAAATCTTTCCGAGGTCAACGTTTGACAATATTTTGCATTTAAGAACTAGGGAATGAGAAAGCCAGCTTATGCCTCCAAAGCTCAGAATGCTGTAAATTGCATTAGAGTGCTACAGTGGTACCTCACAAGACAAGTAACGCACAAGACATGAAACTCACAGAAACATTTAACAAAATTTATTCCTCTAGATGAGCCGCGACTCACACAAGCAAACTTTGCGCAATAACTTGCGCGTCATCAGTCAGTGCGCTCTGTATTTCTCGTTCAGGCAGCAACCCCGTGCGAGAGTTCTGCTGATGTGGCAAGCACGCGCGTGCATTCTGCCGACTCTACCACATGCTTTACTCCATTGTTGCACAGGCGGCAACCCCACGCGAGAGTTCTGCCGACGCGGCAGGCGCGTGCGTGCATTCTGCCGACTCTGCCACATGCAGTTTACTCCGTTACTGTGCCTGTGACTGACCTTGCCAGAATCCTGATCACAATGAGCTCCCCTCTCTTGTTGCATAAACAGCATAAATTAAGTGAAAGGCGTTCAAGAGATGGAACTCCCAAGAGTTCAGACTCCAGATTCAATCTACAGGCAGTTCCCTCCCACTCCCCCTCCCGCCAGGATATTCTCAAAGTGCGCATGTGCATGCACATACATGCACACAAAATAAAGCAGAAATTTTCCTTGTCCTTGTCCAAAATAAAGCAGAAATCCCCCCTCATCGCTTCTCCCTTCATTGTATAGAAGCAAGAAGTGCTTCCAAACCAACCACGATGCCCGGAAAAGCTGAAGGAAAAGGCCCTTGAGTGGCAGCAGCAGCGGATCCTACGAGCCAACAAGCAGCAGCTGAGGCCAGAACCTGCCTCGAAGCAGATCAGTAAGTGCTGGTTAGTTTGCTCTATTTCTGCTTTATATCGTGTATTAATCATGGTTACTTGTTTCAGATGCTTGGGACAATCATTTCTCCATCAAATTCCGTTGAAAATGATTTTTTGTTAATATTTTTGGGGGCGTGGAACGGATCATCCGATTTTCTATTGTTTTCAATGGGAAACCCTGTTTCGCTTTAAGAGCATTTCACACTAAGAGCATTCTTCCAGTACGGATTAGTCTCGTCTTGTAAGGCTCCACCGTATAGCTAATTCTCTATACTAAATATCTGGGTTTGCTCAGATATGATTGTTAAATCTCAGTACATTGATGAGAGAACACAAGGTAGTGGATCCTACAGCAATATTAACAATAAATACATATTAATTCTAAAATCTCAAGTGTTCTACCAACAAGAGGTTATTTTCCATATTTTCTACCAATTACACCTTATACCTCAACCCAGAGTTCCAGTGTTGATTGATAAGAAGAAAAAAAGCCCCTCCTAGCAGCAAGTTTCATCAAGCACTGATTACGTGACTATTAATCCATTATAATTTATATGTCTTAAAAGAGGACTAGAAGCAATGTTGTAAAGTTTGGACAACATATGCTGATATACGGTAGTTTTTATTACTATTACTCTAGAGGGGAAGCACCAACATTTGATGACCTAGCTGGAGATCCCACACCAAATCTTCAAATCTTTCCTGGTCCTCAATTAACATCAAAGGAAGTGACACAGCTGTGTAATCCCTCTTTAGCAGCAATATACAATACCTACATAGTTATTTAGTGTTCCAAGTATACAGAGCACTCCATACAGTTCTTCAATCAATTTTAGATATTTCTCTATAAAGGCAAAAATTAGCTCTAAAAATAGACTAAATCAGTTGAGATTTAAACCATATATTAAAATATATGATTATCTGACTTAATATGGGACACACACATAAGGTAAGGAAAACCCTTACTTTGTAAATTTTACTTGGTTATTGAGATATAACTGGTAAGTCTCCAGCAAACTGTAATTGGACTATCCAAAAATTCAAATTCTGAGTAAAAGCAACTTTAGCTTGCTGTTCAAGAGCCATCTGAAAAAAAATTAAAATGCTGTTTCTTCAAAATGCAAATTCTTCAAGGCCTAATTGCATATTCCTAACTTCAGCTTCTATGAGAAGGTAAGACTTCTGTGGGAGAAACAATGACTGAACCATGTTTGAAGAGGGGGAACAGCCAATTGTTATTACACATGATCAAGCACAGGAAGGCCAATCCATGTGAGGACCATCAGGAGTTAGACAGGCAGAAGGATAAATTCTTGTAATCTTGAAACATATATTAAACTGCTGAATAGAGACTACTTTTGACTGGGCCCATTCCTTTCAAACCTAATAACTTCATTCAATTTCCTAATACAGTGGTGCCTCACAAGACGAGACTAATCCGTTCTGGAAGAATGCTCTTAGCGCAAAATACTCTTAAAGCGAAATGAGGTTTCCCACAGGAAACAATAGAAAGTTGGACGATCCGTTCCACTCCCCCAAAAATATTCACAAAAAATCATTTTCAATGGAATTTGATGTAGAAATAATTGTCCCTAACATCTGAAACAAATAACCATGATTAACACATAATATAAAGCAAAAATAGAGCAAACTAACCAGCACTTATGGATCTGCTTTCACAGGCTGCTGTTAGGCCAGCTGCTGTCCGGCGCCCCTGCTGGCTGGGAGGATCCGCTGCCACCACTGCTGAGGCAAAACTGCCTTTTCCCTCTGCAACATCTTTCCAGGGATCTTTCGTGGGTGGTTTGCAAATGTTTCTTGCCTCCATACTGAGGGGAGAAGAGACGGGCCGCAGAGGTGGGGCCGGGTGATGAGGGGGAATTTCTGCTTTATTTTGGGGGAGGACAAGGACAATTTCTGCTTTATTTTGTGCACGCACGCGTGCTATCAGAAGAGTCTCAGCTGCTGCGAGGTGGGGGACTGACTGGAGAATCAATCTGAAGTCTCAGGAGGCTTTCACTCAATTTAAGCTTTTTGGATTCAGTGTCCTCTTTTGGCTCACTGGAATGTCCTTCCTTTTGGTCGACTTTAACAAGGAACCAATCCAATGACACTTGCTTTTGCCTCCACTTGAGAATTTCGCAGAAATGTGACATTGTATTGTGATTAAACAGATCCGTTATTTGTGCTGCTACAGCCTTATTCAGGTGGTACTTTTCTACAAAACTTTGCACTCTTCCCCACATTTTGCATACCTCCCTATTCTTATTTGAACTGAGGGTTTCCTCCAACCATTCCTCCTCCCCGTCAGATGAGCTCTCCTCCACAACCTCTTCCTGTTGCTTGAGACGTAGCTCCCTCAGTTTATCCGTAGCCAGCTCCTGGCTATGCTCCTCTACCAGTTCCTCAATGTCGTTCGCATCCACGTCCAGTCCCATGCTCTTTCCCAAACACATGATGTCATGGACAACTGATTCCTTTTCAGGAGCAACTCTCTCAAGATCACATTCAAGAACGCAGTCAGGCCACAGTTTTCTCCAAGCAGAATTGAAGGTTCTCTTGGTGACCACCCTCCCAGGCTTTATCGATGATCATGAGGCAGCCCACGATATTGAAATGTTCCTTCCAAAACTCTCAGAGGGGATTAGTTCCTTCAGTCACCTCGAAGCATTGCTGAAATATTTGCTCCCTCTGCAACAATGGAGTAAACCACGTGGCAGAGTCGGCAGAACACACGCGCACTTGCCACCCACGCGGCAGTCAGCAGAATGTGCGCATGCTTACCGCCTGTACAGCAATGGCGTAAACTGCACGTGGCAGCATCGGCAGAACTCTCGCATGGGGTTGCTGCCTGAAAGACATATACAGAGCGCACTGGTGATGCGCAAATTATCACACAAAGTTTTCTTGTCTTGTGAGTCACGGCTCATCTAACGGAATAAATTTTATTAAATTTTTTTGGTCATCCTGTGAGTTTCACGTCTTGTGAGTTAGTCATCTTGTGTGGTACCACTGTATCTCCTTCAGTTTTTATTAGTTTTTTTATTACTACATAATGTAGACTGTTTTATTTTTAATACACTCAGGTAAAACACAGTAAATTATATACCCAGCATTAATATGTATGAGCAAAAAGTCAAACATGCTAAGTATGTATCTCTATAAAGTAGCAGAGACACTTTAATCCTTACCTGCATATATCTAGCTCCTAACAATTAAATTCTAGTCGCTTTTCCTTTTCTCTTTTTCTAGGACAGTAATTCTACCAATGCAATTACTTTTCTTCAATTAACTAAACTCCATGACTAGACTGCAACAACTTCAATACTTAATCCTTTATCTAATGTACAAGTATTGAAGTTTTTCTCTATGTCTTAAAAGTGTCACATTTAAGAGTGTGCAAACTTTGCTAACACTATAAAAACATTTTGTTTTAGATTCCAGACAGCTTGCTTAATTCATGGACATCAACACATCAACTATTAATGCCACGCTGTGAAGACTTACAAAAGCTTTCTAGAATTAGAATGCACACAAATTTTGAAGGCAAGATTTCTGAGTGAGTTATGTCACCAAGATCAAAACAAACTATTTACAACTGCTAGTCTTAATGGGTCAAGCAACAATCATAGTTTGGTTGAGTAAGTTTCTTTCAAGAAGCAAATTATATAAACGAAGTGGTATGGAAATAGTAAATCCACTAAAAGTATCTAGGCTATAAACCTATGAGCATGATATTTGCCTTTTGAATAGGATACCAGTTATATTGATGTAGATTTTTTTACAAGTATAAGAAAATTGACATATTTCAGGCCTGCACCAAGCATACTCACATATATTAATTTTTTTAGTCGTTAAGACAATTAAGCATACCATTCTAAATGTTATCAATTTCAAATACACAGTCATGACTCAAATCTTGCTAATATCCAAGTTTCATCTTCCATACACATTTGTTAAGTTCCTTCTAACCCTCACAGAATTAGCTATTTCTAATGTTATGATATGGATCATTCATCACCTTTGTGCTTTACCTCAGAGAAGAGCTTGTGAACATCCCTACCTCCACAGCAATAAATTAAAGGTCAATGATATGAAGTATTTTCACATTATATTTAACTAAATAATGTGTTCCTAAATTATATGAGAGATCACTGACTTAAATGGATTTTAAAG
This sequence comes from Acrochordus granulatus, assembly GCA_032468055.1. Taxonomy (NCBI): domain Eukaryota; kingdom Metazoa; phylum Chordata; class Lepidosauria; order Squamata; family Acrochordidae; genus Acrochordus; species Acrochordus granulatus. The sequence continues at coordinate 93,067 of JANHZU010002925.1, forward strand.
ATGATTATGGGCAACTGATCTCTAAGGATAGTTCAAGACACTTTCTTTTTTTATTGTATCTCAGAGGATATTGCTATGTGCCTGACATACACAATACATGGGATATAGTAAATACTGAGCTGTTAACACTGATTTTTTTCATTCCAATAACATGTTTTCCAATTAATTTTTGGAATAAAGTATCCAAAAATTATTGCTAATAGATTTCAATTACGCAAATGGCATCAGGATATTGTGACTTTGAAAAACCATGAGCCTTACAAGATAGACCAGATTAAGAAGCCAATGCCATGTAGGTAAGAATTATGTTTATGGTAATAATTATAGAATCTTTTAAGTCTGAATGTGCCTCCCTTCCATCATTGGTGTGAACTTGGGAGGGATTTATCTGAGACCTTTTCTCAAGTTATTTCCTTGCTGAAACCTCTCTTATCTGAACACTACCTCGGTAAGGGCTCTTCCTCCTGTCCTTCAAGGCCATTCCTCATGTCCTTTAAAGCACCCCCACGTTATCATTCAGATAAAACTGATATAAAAGGAGACTTTTCACTTCCTACCTACTGAAAGTAGCAATTTTGCCTCCTCTCCTCTTCCAGATTTAAAAAAAATGAGAACAATGCGGTTGATGAGTAACAGCCACATTCTGTGAAAAATATGAGTGGTGAAAAATATGAGTGGTGAAATATTGGAATAAATAGAATTGCAATATCTACTCCATTTTAGGACAACATACATATTTGTGCAACCTCAGGAGACAACTAATGTGTGATCTTGTACATGGACCATTTATAAAGTTTTGAACAGGATTCTTCTAATTGTGAACTGTGATGTAATAAAATTGAGCTGGTGAATGCCAATTTATTTTCTCTGCTGAAGTCACAAATATTGATTCAGGCTGATAGTTTTCCTGATGTGTCAGGTGTACATAAAAGATCAACCATGCCTGAGAATGGGTATTTCAGAGAAGTGCTTCCAAGATGTCTGTGTGGGGGGTATTGTTTCTTAGGAATTATCTTCCTAAATAACAACTTTGTTCTTCAGCAAATAAATTACTTATTTTTGAAACGGCATACGACTTTATGATATATTCTGGGACTGGTTCTGGTTGTGAACAATAGAGAGCCATAGCAGGAACCCAGTCTGTGGTAGCCAACAACTTAATTCATGAAGCAATGTCTTCAGGATTACAGCCAACACTGTGATTTTGTTCCTACAATATACTTAGCTAAGTCAACCATTCCCAGGTAAATCTCCTTATCAGGGATGCTAGCAGAAGACAAACATATCAATTCAGTCAAAACTAATAATTTGGGGAACACAAAGTTCCAAACCACTTTGCCAAGTCCCAAATCCCGATGCCAGGAATATACCGCTAAGGTTTTATTTATTTATTAAATTTGTATGCTGCCGAAATCCGAAGACTCTCAGGGGCTAACAACACTAAAAGCAACAATTAAAAACACTAAAAATAAAATAAAACCATTAAAACAAAAAACCTGGCAGACTAGCAAGGTGGACTAAAAAAGATTTCATTCATAAAAAGTGGGGGTGAGGGTGGCTAAGAATCCATCAACCACCTCAAAGATGACCCCCCTGGAGCCCCATGCCATCTCGCAGAGCCAGGTCTTAAGGTCCTTCCGGAAGGCCATCAGGGAGGGGGCATCCCTCAGCTCAAGGGGCAAGATGGTCCCTAGGGCAGGAGCCACTGCAGAGAAGGCTCTTTCTCCTAGACCCCGCCAGCCGAAATTCCTTAGCCGACAGAAACTGGAGAAGGACTTCTCTGCTGCTTCTGGTGGGTCGGGAACTCTCCCTCGGGGTGACACAGTTCTTCAGATAGCCTGGTCCCATGCCATGGAGGGCTTTGAAGGTCGATGTTAACACCTTGAACTGTACCTGGAAGCAAACTGGTATCCAGTGCAGCTCGCAGAACAAAAGTGTTATATGGGCCGATCTATTGGCCCCTAAAATCATCCACGCAGCCACACTCTGCAACAGCTGCAATCTCCGGATACTCTTCAAGGGAAGCCCCATGTAGAGTGTATTACAGTAGTCCAGAATTGAGATGATGAGGGCATGAGTGACTCCTGGTCCAGGAAAGGGCATAACTGGTGCACAACAAAACTTTCTAAATGTTCCTTGTTATACTGCACTAGTTTTCTCCAACCATCATGACTCTAAGCCCCGTGTTAAGAAAGTTTGTATACCTACTTAGAGAATAACATATATAGTGTTTGATTTTGTAATCTGTAACTTTCAGTTTTGTAAAACTTCCATCATGTAATTACCATTATACACCAACAGAAAGATGGCCTATGTCATTCTATCCCTGCCCTCAATTTGTTTAAAATGTTTTATGTAAAGCAAGTGTGTTCAATTTGGGTGAATGGCAACAAGCAACTGTACCTAATCTCAAATATGCCAAAGCCAGCCAACATAGTGGGCAACATACAGATATAAATGAGGAGGACCAGTACAAAGCTTAATTTGATTAGAGAAATTAAGTTTAGCTTTAAATACAGGTTGACCCCAATATATCTGTCCCCCATTATACTGAGAATAATGAAAGTAAAAATGATGAGAACTTGAGCCCAGGAGCTAGATGAATAATGTTAGGTTTCAGTCTCTGATTGTCTCACACAAACACTTCCTCCTATTGTCCAGGTAGTGTATTTGTTCCTTTTTCTCTTCATTATTTGCACTGGATCTCACTTGGTCAACCTGACTGTGAGACTAGTTCTCATTGCCTTGTTTAGTGATTGTTCAAAGTTATGACAGCATAAATAAAAAAGATCCCGACATTTACGAGTGTTGCAGGATCCTGCAGTCCCATAATTGCCATTCAGGCATTTCATTAACAGTGCATATTTATGATTGTTGCAGTGACCCATGGTCACATAAATGCCACTTGGGTGCTTTGCAATTGGCTTGTGATTAGCAGAGTTAAAGGAGAAGGTGGAAATAAAATTATAAGTCATGGTCATGTGATGTTTTGCTTACTACCGTTGTGATGTGCTTAACAACCAAAGGGGAAATGAGGTTGTAAGTTCATCTCGATCATGAGATTTTCTGCTCAGCAAATATGGTGCTTAGCATCTAATGGTTGACTTAGAGAGACTTGCCATAACTGAGTAAGAAGCAGGAGGAATACAGATATATACTGCACAGATGTCCTAACATTCCTCTTAAACATATACTCTTCACACATGCAAAAGCCTATCTACCATTTTGTGCATAGATAGACTAACTTTGTTGAGAATGGCTGTGATAGCAGAATCTTGCAAGTCTGATTGGGGTGTACTTCGTCCCCCTTCTTAGACTCCTATGAATTAAGAAACATCTGTCTGGGCCTCTTCTGCATATTTTCTCCCTGTTGTGGACTTAGGATACATTTTGTCGCTTGTTGCTTTAGAAATAGAGCTTGCATATTTCCTTCCTTAGTCTCTACAAGTTTTATGCAGAGCCATTCTGCAAATTTATATTTTTACTTTAGCTACTGCCCTTTCTTTGACTAATTTTTTTTATTTAACTGTGTCAAATAAAATAAATTAGTGCAGACATAATTTTACTATTGTGTAAAAGTATGATTTTCTAGTTTTTACTAACTTTACTAATTTAATAATTTTTAAACTATTATAATGACAACTCCTCAGTGAGTGATAAAGAAAGGAACCGGAGTGAGGATGGAGATGGTGGTAGCAGTTTTGAATTTCCCAGAATTAAAAAAAGAACCTCAAAATAGGGCTTTTCAAAAAAACAAAACATGTATCCTAGCATATTTTTATCTTATTTCTCAGCTCTTTACTATTCCCCTTCAAGTACAAAATGTTATATGAAATGAAGAAAAGGAGCTTCCAGAACACTACTGCTGCAACAAACATTTGATGCTGATATGGAAGTGGTTTTGGAAGTGGAATACAGTTCTATTATTTACTGAAATCTTCAGAAGTGGTAAAGATAAAGAATTCGATTTAAGTTTTGTACTAAAAATTGACTTTCAAATTCCTTTATATATATCTAAAGAATTCCTTTTTTATTTAATGTGAGGAAGCTTTAAAAATATCACCTACCACCCAGGGTTTGCTGCAGAAATTGTAGATAGAGAAGAGTGAGTTGACACTGTGGATGCCACCATATTGAAGGCCAATGATAAGGCTGCGAAAGTCTTCTCCTAGGGCCATGCTGTAGGCATGCTGCCGGATGAGAACAAAGTCAGGCTTGAAGGATCTAGGGAAATAATAAAATAATATATTGAATAGTTCATAGAATCCTCCAATTCCAATCTTTTTTCTTTTCTGGGTCTTCAATTCTACTTTCCTAAACTTGGTGACAATGCCTCAGATTTCAACTAAGTACTTAATGCAGCTTTATATTACATCATCAAAAAACTTTCATTGCCTACAGCAACAGAATTTTAAGATGCCCAGTACCTCTCTTTGTGAAAGAATAGGCTGCCCAGAAACTTGCCAGCATCTGTGCAGCTTTTGTTTTGTCTCTTTAAACCTCTCTTCAGCTAGCACGGCAAAGTTGGCGATAAAGGCTGTGCTGTGAAACATCTCTGTGTGTGGCAGAGTAAAGAAGGTACGTGTGGAAGTAAAGCAGCTAGAAAGAGATACTTTCTGCAGCAGTACTCACAAACAGTAGCAGGAGTAGCTGTGGCAAAGTATGAGCAGTGAGTTATAGTATGTGAAGGCTCGTGTGCGTGTTGCTGTTGCCTCTTTTGTGTCTTGAGCCCCCCAAACTGCATACGGTTAACAGAACCCATGACAGTCTTACATATTCCACCAGCACTCATTCCAAACTAGAACGATCTGTGATATGATCTAAAATATGTTATTTTAGTATCAAAAAGTCAACCAAACGTTGTTCTCTATGAATTTTGGATAGATCCTCGACAACTCTTGCAATGTTCTGTATAAATGACAAAGATGGTATCTGAATCCTTGGAGGTAGAAACTATCAAACATATATAAAATTATAATATTATTTCTGAATGCATGTGTCTGTTTTTTTTCCCTGCAGAAAAAAATATAATGTCTTTTGTACTTTCAGGTGCTGAAAAGAGAATTTCATTTTGAATCTGCCACCTTTATATCCAAATAAGTGAGATACTTTAGAAATGTCTTGAGATGATTCTTTTTTGTTTTCTGAATTTCTTTCCCTTTCAAATGTATACATCTGGAATGTATTTTTGTGAACTCTTCTATAATTTTTTTTCATTCAGAAATTACTTTCAGCAAGGCAGGGATAACATTTTAATACTTACTAGTTTGGATTTATATCAAGAGGCTTTTAATTTAAATTTTAGGCACATATTTTCATTGCAAGAACTCTGTGGAATCATAATGCAACTTGTCTTATTAGTCAACAAAATTCAACAGAGAAAAACATAATTGTACATAGTTTATTTTCACATTATCTTTTGTGGAAATTTCTAAAATTAGTGCCACTTCATACACCATCTTGATAGTCTAGAGCAAAGTAAGCAGTTGACTTAGCAGGTAACTAACAAGAAACTATAAGCTTGCTAATTTTATTAAAGAAAGATTTGCCACATATCCGCATCTGGCCTAGGTGGTGTTTTTACAAGTCTGGTTCATCTCCCCTGTCTAGACAGAGCGCAGAAATAGCATACAGGAATTTCATTTGGCTTCTTGCTTGTTGAGAATTGGCCCAAATTTGCCAAGTTCTTCATAATAAGAGAGGAAAAATGAGATTAAGTAAAGGGATAAAACTGTTGTACCCATTCAAAAAGATTGCTCTCAAGGAATCCTTATTTTCTTATGATAAACACTGGTTTGTAAATTTTAAATTTACAAATTCAACTGAGATATTTGAGTGACAAGAAATACTGTGTTGGAATTAGATCAATCAAATCAATGTTTATTTGGTCATAGACCAGCACATAAAATACAAGATAAAAGGAAAAATGTAGTTATTCTAAATATCTAAAAAGAATTAGAATTACTGTAATACTATGGTGTACCGTGCAAACTGTAGAACAGTACTTGGCTGTGGTCAAGAAAATAAGGTCAGATTGCTCTGATAATAACATCTTGAGATAAAACAAATCAGAACAACTAAGATATTTAGTAAAGAGTGGAAATAATAATTCCCAATGAGCACCTGCATAGAACAATACAGAATAACATGTTCCGTTGATTCACTTATTTCTCCACCACATGGACACAATGTCTGTTTGAAGGGGATTTTTTAGTATTTTCCTTTTACAACAGATGTTGGGAGGGGATTGAGTCTGGCTAAGGAAAAATCCTTCTATATTTTGGGATTGTTATATGACTGAAATATCCAGTTGGTTGGAGAAGTTGTGCAAAATGGCTCAAGAAGGAGTTTCTGGGTAGAGTTGAATTAAAAATCCTTGCCTCAAACTGGACTCCCTAAATATGTGAAGTATAGCTCCCAAACACCAGAAAGTTTTCCATCCTTGTCTTATCAAATGCACGTTTTTTCCCAGTTTGTTTGTTGTCTTTGAATTTATAAACAGGTTGGAATAAAAAAATGAAACAATACTTATCCTTGCCTTTATTATTATTATTTGTGTCAGAAGCATCACAATTAAAATAAGGCATACTATAAAGTATAAAATTTAAAGTATAATATACAAAGGTTAAAATATGTACAAGTTAAACAGATCTTGCCCCAAAACTGGCAACATTGTTCTGTCATGCTGCCATGAGGTCCTCAAGTGTGC
>JANHZU010002925.1:117830-130346 GCA_032468055.1 Acrochordus granulatus
CTAGTCTGCCGGGTTTTTTTTTTTTTAATGTGTTTATTTTATTTTATGATTTTATTTTTAAAATGTTTTTATGAATGTTTTTAGTATTGTTTTGTTAGCCACTGAGAGTCTCTGGATTTCAGCAGCATACAAATTAAATAAATAAATATGATACCATCATGAGTTCAATATAGTTGTGATACATCAAGTCTCTCGATTGTGGAAATTATGGCTTCAACTCTGTCATCTTAAGCAAATAGCCATTGTATGAACATATTAATATCACATCAATTCCCTATACAGTTCAATGATGAAGATATGTTGTTCACAGAGCACTTGCTCGTAAGATTTTATGGTCTGTTATGACAACTAAAAAGTCAATCCTTTTCAGATACTACAGGCACCCTTTAAATATAAAAACTGCCATAATTAGAGTGAAGTAGGATGAAGCTCTTACTTGAATGTCTTATTTTTTTCAAGGCATGATTAACTAAACCCTCTAGATCGGAAATTCAAGTCATCAAAAGTATCCACAGGGTTCCTATGAATAAATAATCTGGTATTTTAATCACTAAGTAACATTACTTTAGGTATCTATTAACCCTGATCTATGGAATAGGCTACTGAAATTTTATTGTAGTTATTAACAATAATTCATTTCATTAAAGCAGCCTTTTATCATATAAGACCACTGTAAAAGCTTTTAAAGTTTAAAATGAGCTTTATGGGGGTATTATCCACATGTCCATTACTTCATTTTTTTTCCAAACCTTGTAGTTTGTGCCCATGAACAATAAACCAGGGAAGATCTTGTACAATTCATTTAATGATACAAACCTGGGTTAAAACTGCAGGGAAATCACTTATTTTTACTCTAACTTAAAACAATTATTTTCTTCTCTTATTAAGAAGCTGTACAAGTCCAAGAGGTATTTAAACTTTTTCTGCATCTTTTTCAGTTTTAAGATGTTCTTTTAGGGTGTAAACAGAACTGTTTACAATATCCAAATGCAATCTCATATACAGCAAATTCTATGATTGCAACAATAGGAAGGTAATTAAAAATAAAACATTAAAAAGATACTTTTATATATAATTTGTTATTTTTATACTAGCCATGCACTCTGTTGGCATTTTCATTAAACTAGGTACTATACTGTAACCAAGATCCCTTTCTTGACCATGACCAATCTCTGCCACCTCAGATCCTATTAAATATTTGAAACTGGATTTTTAATGTCAGCAGATATCTTTTTGCACATTGCATTATATTCCACTGCATTTAATACTTTCAAATTTATTCACCCAAAAGGGTGAGATCATTTTAGAGTTTGCTGGAATTTTTTATTTTATTACCTGTACTGTTTGTAATCATTGGCCAACTATTTATAAGCACAATTATTTAAAAGCTTTGATATTTTTCAGAGGGACAATAAATTATGATATTAAGAAGTCTGATCTGGAAGATATGTTTTCCCAGTTATTGTTACCTTTTTGTCCTTCAGATACATTTCTGACAGGGTATTAATTTAGTTTCCAAACATTTAAGATTCTGGGTTTTTATGAAGTCAGTAAACTCATTTCCACAATGTGGACATAATTGATGTGTTTGCCTGTCCCAAAAAAGAAAAAAATGAAAAAGTGACAAGTACAAAGCTTATAAACATTCTTATTATGCAATCTATACAACCACAATACAGCAACTTTAATTTGATATGCTAGGACTTCTTTGCTAACTACATCTATCCTTTGAGTATGCAATATTCTTTTCCATATACAGGAGAGCAGTTTATTGATACTAAAGTGAACATATATGAATAGTCAATTAGTTAATAATGTAAAAGTTGCACGTAAACTGTGAAAGAGAAAGGAAAAATGCACTTGTTTAAATAATATCCACACATATTACATGGGCATTCTCACAGAAGATCCATCCATCTACCCATCCATCCATTTAAAGGCAGACTAACCTCAGAAGACTCTGAGTGATAGACAACAGTCAAAGTGATAGAAATCAAAATATGTTTCACAAACATACAAAATCATAAGAGAAGCTCACCACCTATCCTAACCCAAGACTTAGGAAAAAAGCCATTTTTTAAAAGATTTTTAACATATCAAACAAAAAAACTTTATAACAGTCATAGACCAACAAAAGGAGGGTGGACATAGTCAATGAAAAAAATGTGTGTAAGACAAGAATCTAAAGGAGGTATAAGACTGCATCTATCAAATTACAGAGCATTCTAATATGGCAAATTAGATACTAATTAAGCCTGTTGTACTTTATGTCGTAGGTCATTGTCCAAAAAAATTTAAGTTCTCATGAATGATGGTAAAAATTCAAATCCCAGGTACATGTTCTTCAATATAATTCATACTGACCACTGGGACTGTTACAGAACATTAAATACGTACTTAATTTCATGCCTCCTTGTCATTAATTGTCCCCTCCCTCCTCTATGTCAATCCTCAAACTGCTGGGATACTGTCCCTTTAATTCCTTTTCCCCCCTCTTGCCCTTTAACTTGTTCATTTGTTACTAGGGGGTGGGATTAGCTTTTTCCTGCCATCACCTGTTTGCAAATTAATGTTAATTCCTGTTGATGGAAAAGGGGCTTGTCTCTCATGCTTCGATCACCTCTCATGCCACCTACTGCTTGCACGGCCGAGAATGGTTGCCGCTGTAAAATCAAAGGAGCAACTGTACTCCTGAGTGTGTGTTAAATGAGAGAATTTTAATCGTGCTGGTGAACGGCAGCTGCATGCTCACACAACCTCACACTGAGCCTGTGCCCAGTTTAACCAGTATAATTGCAAACGCAGATGATGCATGATATTCAATAACACTCCTGTAACACTCCTTTTTTCTAGAATTACCACTGGCAGTTTTATTGTCTGTAATTTATATATTCTCATGCCTCTGAGGATGAGTTTAAGATGAACTCGAAAGCTAAGGCAAATAAAGCGTTTTCACCAATCCCAGTGGTCGGTACGAATTTGACTGAAGAAGTTAAGTTCTGCTGTGCAGAACCTGGTAACTTTTTAACACAGAATGAGGACCACGTGTATCTATAGAGACAGGTACCATGCAGAAAGAAGATGATGTGCTTCCTGGGTCCTATGAGGTAACACTGTTTGATTGACAGGACCTGGAATACGTTCCCTGCGTTGGACTACATAGGCTTGGAAGAAACTATCGGAGGCAGGCAGCTCATCTTACAATCACTCCCTATGCCTTGAAGGGCTTTAAGAGTAGTAATCAGCACTTTGGATTACACCTTGAATTACAGCTAGCAACCAGCGCAGCTCATATAGCAGCAGCATTACCCAGACATATTGCGGTATGCTCATCACTGTTTCTGCCACACATTCTGGACAAACTGCCATTCTTCAGCGGTTTTCAAGGACAACCTCATGAAGAATGCACTGCAATGGTTTATAAATACTAAGCATGAGAGGCAAGGGGGATATAACTTGAATTTACATTAAAAACACAGGAAATGTCGCCTGATTTCATAAAAATATGTCAAACTACAACTTACTTCCCACTGAGAACAGTTAACAAACTGATGAGATCATTTAAATTACATGTAATTAAGTATTCAACTTCATTAGTTTTTAGTAATAAAACATGCTTGATATACTAGGGATATGTTATTTTATACATGCATTGCATAGTTTGCTTTATTACCATCTTATCAAATGCAATTTTATAGGTTAGCTTTTTTCCAAGCTGTCAACCTCTATATAAAACAGAACTGAAACTCTGTGAGTATTGGGTGGAAATTCTTGGAAATGGAGAAGGCTGTCATATATTTTATCTCAGGAATCCTGGGAGTGACACCAAAGCCATCACAACTATGGTAACTCGTATCCTTTTACCAAAAATGATTAGATGTAGATCATCATCATAACTAAAAAAATTACACAACAAAATTAAAGTTTTAAGACATTTTTATATTAATGAGGATGATCAATCAGCACAGAACCAATTTGGTGTAGGGGTTAAGTCACCAAATTAGAAACCAGGACACTGCGAATACTCGCCCAGCCTGAGGCACGAAGCCAGCTGGGCGACCTTGAGCCAGTCATAGTCTCTCAGCCCTAGGAAGAAGGAGGCGGGGCAAACCACTACCAAAATCTTGCCAAGAAAATTGCAGGGACCTATCCTGGCAGTTGCCAGGAGTCAGCACTGACTCAAAGGCACGGGAAAAAAAATCAACCAAGGACAGTACTAAAGCGTACAGGATGTTTTTGACACACACATCCCCACCCCAGCTATTGTTAGAATAAAAAATTAATTAGTCTTGAGATGGGTGGTAACAATTCTAGCACATCTAGAGTGTTTAAGGTTTCCTTCTCCTAAATAGTGTACAGACATTATTAGTGACAGCCATTCATTTTTACATGGATTTGATGTACCCACCATAAAATGCTGATCAGTGACTTTTAACGACTTTCAAACTATAATTTATTTTCTGAAGGAAGAAAAAGTAAATCCTTTCTCTCAGAAGACACCACACAGTATAGTGGAAGCTAATGTTTATTTAATCATTGCCAATTTCATTTACTTATGTTTCTTATCTGGAAATAAACTTTCATAGTCTCATGCTGAAAGGCAACTAAGATAGTATTTTGTTTACTAAGTAAAACTTTAAGTTACATATTTAAATCATCAAAAGTGATGCGGAAAGAGCACAACTTCTGTGACTCAGTAGGGCATTGGATGCCTGAAGAATGCAGACACAGAACTTTGTGTTTTCTACTAATTAGAGGAACCTGACAGTTGACTTTTGATCAATTTAATGTTCCAACCTTCTCCATATTAAGTGAAGCCTGAGACTAGCACCGGAACCAATCAATCTAAAAGGAATTGGTCAATATACAGCTCATCTCAAGGATGGCAACCGAGCCTCTTACGACAAGGCTTTTATATATATGACCTTTTAACCTTCTTGCCCTAAGGTTACTTAAGTATTAAGCACTATAATTTGACCTGTTTATAGAATGCTGAAGGTAGAATTCCTTAAATACAAAAGAAACAGGACAAATTTGTTTTATTTAATAAAATCAAAACAGTATTACATGAATGAAGCACAATTAATATGATCACATCTCAAACATTTTCTTGATAATACTGTACTTATAATTTTGAAGCAACTTTTGGAGGTTCTGCTGAACTCTGGTTTTGAAATTTGCTTCAAAAATACACAATATTTTATATACCTATTCTTACCCTCCTAATTCCTTGGTTAAATTAGAATGCATTTTCTTGTGAGAAAAGAAATCAAAGCAAAATAATCAATCTTTAAGAAAGCATAAGAAACACAATAATTAATTCAAGTTAGCTTTTCAACTATGGATTCTACCAGTACTAGAAGTACAGTTTGTCCTCAACTTATGACCACAATTGGGACCAGAATTTCATTACGAAGAAAGGTGATTAGTGAGTGAGTCATACTTGATGACTTTTTGCCAAGGTCATTAAGCAAATCATTGCAGCTGTTAAATAAATCATGCAATCATTAAGTAATGCCTAGGAGGAGGTACATGGATGCTGTGAGAGAGGATATGCAGGAGGTTGGTGTGACTAAGAAGGACACTGAAGACTGAGGAAGATGGAAACAGAAGATTTGCTGTGGCGACCCCTGACGGGAGCAGCCAAAATATGATGATGATTAAGCAAATCCAGCTTCCCTCACTGATTTTTCTTGTCAGAATCCAGCTAGAAAGATCACACACGCTGATTACATGACCCCAGGACATTACAACCATCGTAAATTTGTGCTAGTTGCCAAGCATCGCTTTTTGATTATGTGACAAGGAATGTTGCAATGGTCGTGTGAGGACCGGTCATAAGTCACTTTTTTCAGTGCCATTCACTAAAAGAATGGTTATAAGAGGAAGACTATTTGCATAGCTATTTGCTCTATTTTGTCAAACTAAAAAGGTTTTTTCTATGATCTTTCCAGTAACAATGATTCAGTATGATTTTGCAAAACCACAAATGATCTTAAAAGGGTATGACATTTAATAACTATTGCAAATCTATTACAACTAAATAGGGCAAATGCATTTATCTCTCTTGTGCAAACCAGGCATTTTCAATAATCTACAGCTAAAGCACTGACAAGATGCTTTGTCCATCACGGACTGAAACCAAATAATTGGTTCAGACATTAATTGGCTTTGTCTCCTAGGTGAGTGTACTAACCAATGCTTTGTCTTTCTCAAAACAGCAAAATAATGAACCTAACTTGATATATCATTTACACAGCATACACAGGATCTCTGAGTTAAGCATGGGCTCATAAAAGAGTCAGACACCTAATAGCAACCAGATATCGCAGACCTGATTTAGCATTATTTTCCTCATGTATGGATTTATTTATTTCTCAAATGTTTATGCTGCTGATCTCGCAAAATAACTCTTGGTGGCTTACAGTCACTAAAAAGTTAAAAAATAGTAATTTTAAAATTAATTTAAAATTAATCAGATGGGGAGGGGGCAACAAGATGCACACAGGGAGAAGCATGATTGATTTAATCTGCCAACCACCTCCATTCATCCTCATGAGCCACATTGAGCTATATGTTTAACACTGAAAACCAAGAGGGTACAAGCGTATGTTTGCCCTCACTGCCATTTGGTTTGAACTTCTACAGTACATGCTCCTTTGGCCAGATTATTTAAAACAGATTAGGGTCAGGAAAGTCTGTTTATATTTCTTTCTGTTCTTATTTCACACTAGCCATGTTAGTTATACTGAAATTACTGTGGGGTGAAGAGGCCGGCAAGCATATGCATACGCATACTCGCATGCACAGAACAGACTGAGCAGATAAAGCTAGGATAAGTTATCATCAACTGGATGAACTAGAAATAAAATAAAGATGTATATTTCACCAAATACTTAACCTGAATCTGCTTAGTGTTTTCCTAAGAAGAAACATGAAGCATCCTTGGTTTCTCCAATTTTGTTGTATAGAGGTAGCCCTTGACTTCTGACTGTAATGAACCCCAGAATTTCCATTGTAAGTCGAGGCACACACATGACTGACTTGACTTTATGACCTTTTTTTGCAGTGGTATTGAAGTGAACATTTCATCATAAAGTAAACACAGTGATTAAACATTCATTCCTATCAGTTTTTTTTCTGGAAACTAGCCCAGTTTGGTAAAAATAAGTTGTAAATTGAAGGAGCAAAACTGCAGAATACTGCAACTGGCTATAAAAGTGAGCTAACTACCAAACACCCAAAATGTAGCAATGTGACCAGGGAGTGTCACTGCTGGAACTGTGGAACTGCTTCATTACATACCTTTTGGGGATCCATCCTAACTTCAAATGGTCACTAAGCAATTGGTTGTTAAGTGAAGACTACCTGTACCTCCATTTCAAGGAACACACAGAACATAGAAAAATGAATGTTAGCATTTGGGATGAAATTATTCCATTTTAGATGAGATTAATAGGAACAAAACTAAAAAGACTTTGTGCTATTTTCTCACTGTGAAATTTTCTAATAACATTTGACTTGGTTGTTATTTGGCTTATTTCCAGTATCAGATGACTAAGGAGGATCAGTAAGGGAACACTGTTGTGCCTACATGCTCTCCATTTCATTGTAGGAAAAGAATGCTGGATTCAATCAGCATTTGGCTGGTCCAGTATAGCTTTGACTTTCTGAATTTAAATACAAAACAATATAAGCATGCTCACATATGAGTGATCCTCAATTTTAAGCTACATGTGGCCTTTGGTTAAATACCTTATATGAAAAATCAGGTTAAGTCTCAATGGCAAAACCATCTCTTCTGTGTTGCTTAAGAGAAAAATTAGAGGGGTGTCAGAAAAAGAACAAGAGCAAGAAAAGAAGTGGTGTCAGAAACAAGGCTGCTGGAGGACAAACAGATTTTATTTGCTTTATTTATTAAGCACATTTTCTTGATTTATATTTTAATAAATATATTAAATATTATATAAATAAATATTTTTTTATTTATAAAGCAAATTATTTTCTTTATATATTAAGCTGCCCAATTCAGAAAGACCGACTCCAGGAGGCATAAACATTAAACAACCACAGTTAAAAATCCACAATTTAAAAAGCCCCACCTTCTATCTGACAGCAGAATCAGACTATTAACTGGTGTTAGCCTTCATATTATACTCCCACCACCTGCTTTATGCTCTTGTCTTATGCACTGGTTCCTTTAGACTTATATATTACTCCTGGAAGAAAATTGTTTCTTTCACCTGACTAACTAAAAAAAGAGGAATACAGTACCATTCTACAACACCATTCAAAACTTTGCCATGGATTGCAATGACATAACCAACTTTTCTGATGGGTTAATTCCTGATTCAACAAAAGAGAAAGTGGGTAAGGGCTTCCTAAATCCCGGGATTCCACAACCAATGTCTAACCAAGCCTATTCAAGAGCAGCCATTTTTCCCACAGAGAAGCTTTTATCAGATTAACCAGATGTAACAAAACCATGACAAAACCAGTTAAATTTTGGGATTCTTTGGAGGACTGGCTATGTTGTGTGAGATTCTGAAGTTTCACGGGAGTGATAGTTGCATAGCTTATCTAAGAATCCAGAAATAAGAGATAAGGAGCTATCAATATGTAGATGACACCCAGATGACATCCACTACTAGCGAGGGAGTTGGTGTTCTGAACTTATGCTTGGGCAGGTTAGTAGGTAGGTAGGATGAAGACCAATAAACAGAGACTCAATCCAGACAAGATGGAAATACTGTGTTGGTGATGCATTGTTCAGCTGAGTGGTGCCCTGCCTGTCCTGGAGCAGTCTGCACTTTCCCTAAAGACAAGTTCCCATTGTGGGAAATGCTCTTAGATCTAACACTGTAACTAAAGGCCCAGGTAGTTTTAGTGGCATGGAGTGTCTTTTATAAGTTTTGACTGATTTATTAACTAAAACCTTAACTGGACAGGGACAGGCCTACAACAGTTAATTAAGCTCTGTGACTTCCCAGTTTGAGTACTGCAATGCGCTGGAGGCCTGCCTTTCAAAATGTTTCAGAAGCATCAGAATAGATCACCGCGACTGACCAGTATGAGCATACTATGCCAGTTCTTTTCCATCTATCCTGGCTGCTGGATCTGAATAAAAATGCTTTTATTTTATTATTTATGAATAAAAATGCTTTTATTTTATTATTTATTAAACACTAAAGGACCAGGTTAGCTGAAGAAGAGCCCTCTCTCATATGTATCTAACCAGATCCTGAGGTCACCTCATGACTGCCTCCTCCAGATGAGGTGGTTCTCTACAAAGAGAAGAAGTTTTTTTTCCTCTGGTGTCCTTTGTTTATGGAATGCCCTCCAGAGACAGACACGACAAGTATCACTTTAGTGCCAGGTGAAGACCTTTTTATTTTCTCTGGCTTTTTACCTATATTTTAACTGCATTTTAATTAATTTTGTTTTAGTTTCTGAATGGCCACCTGCATCTGTCTGGTACATGTAGTGTTTTTAATATTTTTAGTGTGCATGTAGTTTATATTTTTACTAAAAAAATAAGCTCTACCATGGAATATCAAATTGTTTTTACTGGCTCTGTTCATACTAAACATATGAGAAAACTAGACGTGACTGGCAGAACCCATACTTCTGACACAGAACTGTTGCTTCATTCAAAATATCTCAGACTGTACAGTGTGGTGGTCCCCAGATACCACTATCAATCAGTATAGACATTTGCAGTGACTGTGAGGACAAACTTTTTGACCTAACACATGAACTTTCAAAAAGATACTAGTTGTAGATTGTTTTCCATCTTACAGAAAATGCATCTCATTTTATAGGCATTTAGAGGTGGTAGACTGAGCTTATCTAAGGATGATATTGGAAGTCAAATTTACCTTAAGTGTTAAGCTTCTTGTTGTGCCCTTAGAATAAAAAATCTTATGCTACCAATGATTTAATTTGTGCTTTGCCAATATTGCAGACCATTTTATATATACATCCTGGAAGTATGCGAAGTTGCTTTTCCATTTTTATATAACCTAGAAGTTTAAAATAACAGAACTACAGAAGTTCATTAATATAGAGAGGCTTCAAAAGCTATAACATTTGGAAGACAGAAAACTGGGTAAAGCTACATAAGGGATTCTGACTTTTAAACTAGAAAGTCAGGATGTTGGTGGAATTAATTAAATTAATACATTTATATCCCACATTTTTCTCTACAGTAAACCCTTGGTTTATGAACTTAATCCATTCCAGAAAGCTGTTTGTAAACTGAGTTGTTCATAAGTCAAAACAGTTTTTCCCATAGCAAACAATGGAAAGTAGATTAATCCATTCCAGACCCCCAGAAAACTTTACTATGTAAAGTTGTATTAGTACATTCCTATGACTAAAATAACAACACAGTTAAACCTTTTAAAGGACAAAAAATGAAATGAATGTAAATGCAACTAAATAAACTGAAAGAAATGAAAATTTAACTATTTATGCGCAGAACTTTGGGGAGCAGTAGGTTGAGTGGAGAGAGGGATGGAGGGATGCTTGTATTTGGAAGGCGAGTCACCCTCCAAAAGAACCTCTTTCTGTTTCAGTATACAGCAAATTGTTGACTTTGCCATCCCATAATCTGAGGCCAGATCAGACACACAAACACCTCCATCACGTTTTGCAATAATTTCCTTGTTAAGGTCTACAGTGATTTGCTGCTTCACTTTCCTTTTTGGTGTACCACTACTTGCAATAGCTTTCTTGGGTCTCATGGTGGCTACTCACTGCTCACTGCTCACCGCTTACTACTCACTGCTCATTGCTCACGAATGCTCACTGCTCATATGTGACAGCGGTATTTGTGGGTGCCACATGGTATGTGACATCAGCGTTTTTAAACCAGGTAAATGTTCATGAGCTGAGACCAATTTTTCTGGACAAAAATGTTTTGTAACTTGAATTGTTCATAAGTAGAAGCATTTGTAAACTGAGGGTTTACTGTACTATTATATCCATACAATAATGAAATCATAGGATCCAAGAATTAGAATGGATCACTTGCCCCATCAATTTAATCTGCTTGTCCATGAAGGTGTTGGAAAATAAAAAGCCTCCATAATCCCCTTCTAGTCAGACCACACGAACTTTGGCCATGTCTGACTCCAGGAAACCCAGTCACAAAACAAAGAACCACTTATGCTCTTCTGCCTACACTGACACTTGGGCTGAACTGGCTAAGTGCCTCTCCTACTGGGATATTGGCAAATATCATACAAAGCCATAAGAAATCCCCTCAGGATATGGTCACACATGTAAGATTCTCCAGGTAGCCCATTTAGGCAAACATTCCTTTCAGGATACCAGAGATCATAACTATTAATAGACAAAAGATCCATTCCTCTGCAATGTTAATTAAGCAGGATGCCAGTTGATATAATAACTAAATGGAAAAACCCCACAAGCTCAGCAGGGTGCCTAACCACTCAGCACCTCCTTCTGGCCATCCAGCCAACTGCAGTTTTCCCATAACTCCTAGAAGGTGGGCTCTGTTCTTGGGAGGAGCCAAAGGAAAGGTCTAAAGGTAATCATCCATGCAGCTGTGACTCTGTGGCCACTTTAAACTGCTGACTCTGCTTTGTTGTCTGTTTTTTTGAATAAATCTGCACCTCTACTTCAAGCAATTGTCCTGAGTCTTTGAGTGGACTGCAAATTCTTCTAACAAAGATATTAATATTAAAACAATCTTGCTAGTTGGCTATTGAAGGAGAGTTCGTAATCCCCATTGGTAATTAGTTCTATTGGTGCTACTTCTTTTATTGAGGAATTTTCCCCAATAGTCAATTATAATTTGCCTTCCTGAATTTAACATCACTGTGCTGGGTGCCATATAATGGGATGATAGACAATCATTCATTCCTGTCCCCTGTGTCACAATAACTTCAAATACACATACACAAAATGCTATCTTTGAAATTCCAGGATATCTGATATTCCTTGATTGCCTATTATTTTTATGCAATCAGATTGGTTTCTTTTGCAATCTTCATTTTCTTCTTATTGCAATAATTTCAAATTTCATTTTTTATCTTTAACTTTCCATCCATCTTAGACTTGTTTCTCTATTATTGTTCTTGCTATAGAATCCTAATTATCATTGCTCTGAGTTTATTAAAACATATTTGCTTCAAATCCAAAAGATATGCATTTTATTCGATTCAGCTTTAGTACTCTTTAAAATAAAAAACATTCATTTTTTTTCACAGTCATTTTCTTCCAATGTTATTGCTACTTCCACTTTGTTGACTAAATCTTCCCTTATATTAGAATCAAGTCAGAGGTATTTGATCCCCTTGTGTCTTCCTCTAATCTCAGAAGAAAATTTTTAGCAAAAAAGGATAGAAATCCTGTGGAGAGAACATGCTTGCAGAATTTATCTCCCAGCAGATATTGAAAAACTTGTATGCTAGTCAAGAAGCAACAGTTAGAACTGGACATGGAAGGACAGATTGGTTCCAAATTGGGAAAGGAGTACGGCAAGGCTGT
>JANHZU010002925.1:176793-190272 GCA_032468055.1 Acrochordus granulatus
AAAACTCAATGCAGCAGAGGTGATTAACTATCTGTATTTTTCCAATTCCAATCATGGAGCATAGGGAGCATTTAATTAGAACACTGGGCAACTAAAAGCTTTAAAATTCTGATGCAGAATCATAGCTTTTCCAATATGATTATATGCATATTTCCCCCAATGAGACAGATTAATGGGCTATACTTATTTTACTGCCTTTTGTTGCTACATCTACAGGGTATCATTGTCATTTAGAGCTGTTTGTCCTAAGCATCTGATGCACTACTTTGACTGGGTTTATATATTCCGTAATGGTTGGATGCATCTGCATCAAACTGCAAAATGGCTAGTCTGTATCAGTAAATCCTTTCCTTCTTATTCCCATTATATATTTCTATTCTTGTTTATAAAGGAAAGAAAAACTAAACTTCTTCTAACCTATTACTTCTACAAATATTTTACATTTTTGCTGTACTTCTGAAATTATACGCTATATTTTGAAAATCAGATAATGCACTCCATCAGTATGTTGAATAAGAAACAAGAAGACTGAATCAAAAACTGCCCAATAAAGTATTTCTTGCCCCTTTGGCCAATGAAGCTCTCTTCCTGAATCTCTGCTCCATTCCCTCTCTCCTTTAGTAAATTATAGGTTTAGCAACACTTTAACAAATGAACATGCTATTGTTATCTTCCTCTGTTCCATCTACAGATTTTTAGATTTCTGCACTTTTAAGTGTTTAGGTACCTCCTTACCTAGGGAATAGACTCTGATATTTTGGCTGCATAAAGGATCTTACTCTTGGAAAACAATGTTGTTAGCATTGAATACCTTAGATTATAATTTTAGATCCTATTAAAAATGCTCCAAACACTTAACAGAGGTTAAATATTATATTAAGCCACTATTTGTTTGTTTTTCTTAAGAACAGTACATGGATCAGGCCCTATTATGACTTAGCATATGAACATTACCAGAGTTACCTATTGTACTATAGATATCTTGAAAAGAGTTGAAGATTGTTTGAGACTGAGGAGTTAAAGTAGAGGAATCTTCTTCTATTGTGCTAAGCTGGAAGAGCCAGGTGTGAAAGCTCCAACCTAGAATCTCTTTGCTTTTACCTTGATGAAACCCATAAAGCTCTGCAGTTTTCCGAGATAAATAACATGCCTTCCACTACTGCTATGGGGCATTTTGAAATATTCTTACTTCATTTATTCCAGCATTAGATTCTGGCACTGAAAATGGAATCTGGGCAGAACTCGGGCATAAATCTTTTTCAACTATTCGTTAATTTATAGCATGGATGAAGTCCACCTTTTGTTTTATACATATTACAAAGCTGAATTCTTGTACAGAAAGGTCCCCTTGGATCAATGATTCCCATCCTATCATCTTAAGAGCAGTAGTAAACAGCAGAAATATTGTTGATAATGTTGATGAAATATAAACAAGTGAGAATCCCATGAGATTATTAATTCTCACAAGATTTCTGAAGGAACACTATCATTCATTGATCTAATGGAATTTTGGCCATTTTAAAAAATCAAATGAATTTACTACTGATGTGCATTGGACTAGAACTCTGATAATTCATGAATACTGCCTAGACTTATGAGAGACACAGTCAACACTTCTGGAAGCTAGGTTTAATCAGGAAAAAAAGAAGGTTAACCAAAAAGAAAGAAAGAAATGTCAAATAATGTTTGATGACTCAATATTTTTTTAACAGCAACATGGGGCTGATTGTCACTGCCCACTTCTGAAATGGTTTTTCAACTTCCAAACGTAGCCTATGGCCCTAAAATTCTTTGAAGGTCTCCTATCCCAAGCACTAACCAGGCCTAATTTTACTTAGCTTCTCAGCCAACCTTATTCTGTGCTTCCTCAGGAGGAAATATATTCATTTTTTTCTTAATTGAGCTAAATCCTGTGAGGGTAATTTGTGATATTATCTAGATACACATTTTATTATTATTTTTATTCTGCCATTATTATTTTATAGGTAACTCAAGGCAGCAAACATTAATTTGGCCCCAGAATTGCCTTTTATACCTTTACAGACTTTTGTGACCACAATTCCTGAAAAATTATGGCCCCTTTTCCCCCTACTATGAGTTGGAAAAGTTATAAATACTATTAAACTATACAATAGACATATCACAATTAAAAAGAAAAAAAGAAAAATCAGCCCAGCCTAGCCCTCTAATTTTTAGTCTTCAGCACCCTACCTCCCCATCAAAATACCTACCTTTTACCTGAAATTAATGGTACTTTGTGCTGATCTGAATTAATACACTTTGTTAATATTTCAACTACCCATTCACCCCTGTCATTTACTTCAGCTTCAACTTGAGATGAATAGTTGCAGGACTGTCAGGGGCATATTTTCTATTTTTTCACTATCCAACTTCCTGTTACCTGAATCTTATTGGCTTCTCATATGCTGCCAAAGACCTAAAGTGCTCTAGGAGCAATCTCTTCCTTTTTATACACCACGCCTCATGTATTGAACAATAGGATTTCAGGGAAATTTAGGGTGAAGTGCTGTTATAGAAATTTGAATAACCTCATCCTCTTCTAAATTAGTGCTCTCTATGTGTACTTGAATTACAGTTCCCATAATCCCTTAGCCATACAAGTATTATTTGTACTAGCTAGGAAGATGAGGATATAAAATTATTTATTTGATAATATTCATAGACCAAGTCAATCATCTAGTCCCTGGGCTAAACACAGTCATTTCATACCACTAAAATAGTAGCCCATCTGCTAATTTCTTGGATCATAAAGGTGAGTGAGGAGAGATGGCTTTCAGACTTGCAAGATTCTGTTAATGCAAATTTACAATAAAGTTAGAGCTAGTACTTCTAGGCATGCTTCTTGTTTGGACTACCTCATAAGGCTGACGGTACATCTCCCCTCCACCTTTCCAATCCCCAAACAGGCAGGTTCCTTTTGAAACATTTGCCATGCCCTCATTCATTCTGCAGGCTCAACTGCCTCTTATCTCTCTGATACCTAGTCTGCAGTTCTTCCTCCTGTTTCCCAAGATCATTCCTACATACCATTACAACCAGTTACCTCTCAGAATATGAGGTTCTCTTCCACTCCCATGAAAACATTTAATTTTACTTATTCCTCTTAACACATAAGGGCACCAGGGTATAGCACAGAAATCCTCATTTTAAATGCAATATGCTCTGATGTTTAGCTTTAACTCATCAAGTTCTACAGTGGCCATATTAAGTACCCTTTGCAGGAGGGCAGGCAGTAAAGAACCTCGAGCACCCATGGCTGTTGCCAATCCCCCTACTTATCTGAATTTCACTTTTTTTAAAAAAAGTGCCTTATGATTGAAAATAAAGCTAAATGGGAAAACTGAAATGTTACAAAGCAAAGTGTCCACTTCTAGCATCATATTTATTTATAAAAATACCTGAGCTTACACTAGTTCAGCAGTTGTTCTTAGACAATAAAAATGATGAATGCTTGCATCCCAGGTCTTTACACCCATTCAAAAAACAAGAACAAAGAAATACGAGGGTGATAGCAATCTAGAAAGGTAGAAAGGGTGGCAGGGAATCACCTTGTTTATTTTCTTTAATTTAAATCAGGGTTCCCCAAACTTTTCAGCTCATTGA
Organism: Acrochordus granulatus; assembly: GCA_032468055.1. Classification (NCBI taxonomy): domain Eukaryota; kingdom Metazoa; phylum Chordata; class Lepidosauria; order Squamata; family Acrochordidae; genus Acrochordus; species Acrochordus granulatus. The sequence goes on from JANHZU010002925.1 coordinate 180,418, forward strand.
CTCCTTTATGAATTTTCAGAACACACTGACTCCAAGTATTATATGAAAACAAATTAGTAAACACTAATAGTACTATGAATAATAACATCAAACATTTAGATAGTCCCCTTGTCCCTTGGGGGTCAATACTTTTGCAAATCCTGGTTTCAATGTGCATTCTATGTTTGACCATAATTAGGACAACAGTTATTTTCTGAATAAGTGTCTCCTAATGGCAGCCACTAACATGGTCTCAAAATTCCAAATGTGCTATGGGGGAAACCAGGACTGAACCCTATGTGAAGAGGGGGATCAGCCTAGAGTCATTACACATGACCAAATGAAAGAGGGGCAATCCCTGGTAGATCGTTAAATTATAAGCCAAGGTCAGAAATTGAGAAATTAATGCTGCATTTGAACAGAAAGCCAGACAAAAGCAAATTCTATTCTCCTAGTTTAATGGCTGTCTCAGGGTTATGGGAATTTCACCTTCTAAATGCCAAAACTTCTGGCCTTGGCTTATAATCTAACAGTCCTCCCGAGGGTTGCCCCTCCTTTTTTTGGTAATGCATAATGACTGTAGACTGATCCCCTCTTCATACAGGGTTCAACCCTGATTTCCCCCACATATGCTCATAAAATCCCGAAAGTCTGCATGAAGGACAGATATTCCTAATTTAATGCATTAATTGGGACCAGAAACTCCATCATTAACCAATGCAATCGTAAGTTGAAAAAAACACACAACTGCCCCACTTAGAGAGAGAAGTTCTGGCACTCCCAACTGCTGTTGTTAAGCAAGGACCATACAGGTCATTAAGCGAGGACCTCACATGCCCATGATTTGTGATTTCCTGCCAGTTTCCTCATTAACTGCCTTGTTGGAAGCTGGAGAAGGTTGCAAATTGCAATCACATGACCACATGGACACTACAACAGCCATAAGTATGAGGATCAGTTGTAACTACTACTCATTCAGCACCATCTAAGTGCAAGCAGTTGCTGAGTGAGGACCATCTGTATGTCAAATAATCTTATTACCTCTGCTTTAACTGGCAGCAGGTCCCCAAGCCTGCAAATTCCAGTTTTCCCAAAACTTCTTACTTGAGAGCCTTTTGATCTAGAGGCCAAGACTTATGCTTACATTAAAAGGCCGTTCAGAAATAAACAGCATATACTCTCCTTACAATGGATCCTAAGAGTTTACAGTGCAATCTAGCTTCAAATTATTTTACATTAACTTACAGTTACCATGTATCTCGGCTTAGCTTTGACAAAATCTTAGAACCTATTTGGCAACATACTATTTTGCCCTTTTTTCAAGATATATCTTTAAAATACATACTTAAAGTTGCAATAATACTTACCTAACAGTAATCTCTGTTTAGTTCAATGGACCTTACATCTCATTAACCTGACATACATTAGAGTAGTGCTATAAAGCACTGAAAGAGAAACTGCTCATCACTCAACTGCCAACTAGAAGAAATGCCAAATTGGATATTCAGTGAATTAGCAATGGTTTATTGCAGCACAGCCGTAAGCTAAATTACATTTATTCAACTGGCATATAAGCTATTAAGGACAACATTAACAGGGCTTAATAATGAAACAAAATGCAAGCTAAGCTCAAATTTTCAAAATACTTCCAGCTCAATAGTTATCCAAATATTAGAATTCATCCACACTGGTATGAATCCAATGTCACAGTGCTCCCATAATTATTATTATTATTGGTGATTGTACCTACTTATATAGAAGGATTCAAAGAGATACACCTTTCCAATTCTCCCCCTGCCCATTATGGACTAGGGGGAAATACAGGAATGGTACTTAAGTTTGCATAAAAGCACCTGACATTTCTGTTTATTCTGCTTCAAGCCAGATATGTATACTGTCGTAATTAATTCTCAAGGGCCAATGTTTTAGAACTTGCTCATTTAAATCTGGTGTCAATTCCTCAATGTACTGTAGATACCATAAGTGTTACTGGTTTGCCCACCTATGTTCTCAGAAAAGCTCTCAAACTGGGACCATACAAATAACTTATAAAATACATAACTCCCAGAATTCTCACTGTGGTCAAAATTAGCTCACCTGGAAGGCATAAGAATGGGAAGCCATTTCAAAACCATTTTTCTTTGCAATAATGATCCTGCTGGTTCCCCTTAAATTGTAACAATCCTTCTAGTGTCCACTGTCATCCATAAAGGAACAAATAGGGGCAAATGATGAAGTGCTCCAGTCTACTCCTTAAATGACACTATGAATGATGGCCATGTTAGGTGCTTATGCATTTTGGGATAATCATGTAACCATGGATGTCTATGCTGCTGTCCTTTCTGATCCTGGGCTTTATCCTGCCCTTCTGCTTTTATTCTACCATCACATCCTGCATATGGAAGGAAGAGCAGAAGAGAAGTAACTCATTTATTTGTCACATGAAGTGGCACAGAACTATTACTAGCCTTAGTGCAGGAATGGAGTAGCTACAAATCTCCCAATGTTGCTCAACTACATTGCCCACGTTGCTGGGGCTGCTGAGAAAACCACCAGTTCACCCATTCCTCCCCTTGAGTACCATTCCTCACTGAAGAGCCTCCTACTGAATTTCAAAACAGCTTGATCCTAGCATATTTCATGAAAGCTGGCTTTATATACCAGGCTTTTCACCGAGGTCTGCTTTATTGTGGCTTGGTGTATTTGGTGAACCCAGCCATTGGGATAAGTCACAATTTATGACATACCACAATATAAGAACCCAGCCAAAATCTAGGCACTATATCCTCTGAATTATGCTGGACATATTTGGAATATCTTTCAAGTACAATTTGAATGAAAGGATTATGGAATATTTCTGGTTTCCACAATGGAGAGCAGGGATGGATAATTACTATGGCAACTTAAGTCTAGACAAGTTCTGCCAGATGCAAATGCATAATATGATCATATTTTAAAATATCTTAATACTTTTAGTCTCACACTTCCTCTAGGACAGAGATACTACAGATTGTACACAACCTTCCAGATCATTCAGTAAAGCCAACACATTACTTAGCATGAGAGCAATGGCCGTAAGTAGGGTAGCAGCTTGCCTGTTCTCCCATAAGCTGACAGAAAGCAGGATAGGGATCTTCAACTCACAGCACCAGGCAGGTCACACCATGGAAAGGTTGCATCTCCTACTGCTGCAACTTGTTACAGTTTTAGAGTGAGAAGTGTAACTGTATCCCCAGTTGGGGCCAGTCAAGGAATTTCTGCATTGCTAATCCTACATCCAGGTGCTGAAGCCTGACAACTCACTACCAAGGCACGGACTGTAGTGATAGAATATATGATGATGACAGGAACAGTATTCTCAGCCGTGGCCCCAGCTAGGATAATTTCAATCCCTCATACTCTTAAGACAACCCAGGTGAAGGGAAGGCCACACAGAGAAGCAGAAGAATCCATACGTCCTCTGCATGGAAGTGGCCTGGAACCCACTCCACTGCTTTCCTTGCAAGATCCACATACTGCCTGACTACCTCTAACACCAATTAGAAATCCCAATGGTCACTGCACATTTCCAATGCACACTGCACTGCACAACCATTTATGTGCATTACTACCCATGCACAGTTATTGCATTATATCACACTCTTCCCACCTTGTTGGTTACCATGGCCACCAAAAGACAAAGACTGTCTGTTGGCACTGCATCTCCTATAGACCTCAAATGACATTAGCATTTTTGTTCAAAAAGTTGCATAAACCATTTTGATACACAACTTGCTATGAGTTAGTGATATTAATAGCACTGAGAAATAGAGACGTGCTGTTACTATTAGACAATTATTTTCTGCATTCTTGCTTTTCTATAAATGTAACTAAGTGGCGGATTATCGATGGATTGCTCATTTTCAGTTACAGTTGATTTCCTTTGTACTCTCTGTAGAGAACAGTATGGTAGTTAAAGGGTTGGATAACAAGTAAAGACCCAGGTTCAATGCCACACTCAGCAGTGGAAATTCAACTGGGTGACTTTGGGCGAGTCACTCTCACTTAGACCAACCTAAGTGGGCTAAGTGACAAACACCTGTTGTAGTAAAAAGAGGATGGAATGCTATATATGCTGTTTGAACTTCTGGAAGAAAGGCAGGATAGGAATCTAACAAATAAATATGCAAAATCACCTGGATGCACTGGACTGGAAAGTAAATTGAAAGTAAACAGAAAACTGGGGCACTGGGTGTATGTCAGAGCCCATCTCCTGATTATATGGATAATATGTTAGATTATGCCTGGCTGTTATGTGTTTCTATTTGTTTTTACATTGTGTTATTTTGTCTTTTCTGTTTTATTGCAAGTCAGCTGGAAATGTGTAAAAGTGAAATGGATAGCCACATATATTGGATGGATGAATAAATAAATAATCTTTGAAAAGATATATTGGTACCACAGAGAAATAGTCTGATACACTGAAAAAGCCCTTGGGATAATGAACTTATCCTCCTGTGGCACACTTGATTAGAGACAATCCTTGACTTAGAATCATTCATTTGGCAATCTTTTGAAGTTACAATGGCACCGAAAAAAATGACGATTTGTCCTCACAGTTATGACCCTCACAGTATTCCCACAGTCACAGATCAAAATTCAGATGCTTGGCAACTGGCAAGTGTTTACAATGGTTGCAGCATCCCATAGTCATGTGATTGCCATTTGCAACTTTCCCAGCCAGCTTCTGACAAGCAAAGTCAAGGGGAGGAGCTGAATTTGCTTAATGACCATGTGATTCATTTAACAGCTGTAATGATTCGCTTAACACCCATGGCAAAAAAGATCATAAAACCAGGCAGATTTATTTAACCACCCTGCTCAGCAACAGAAATTTTGGTCCTAAATGTGATTATAAGTTGAGGAATACCTGTATTTGAGCTTTAGATCTCTGTCCTAGGATGGGTAACAATTTTAACACAAAGAAAATGTTAAGGGTCAGATGTAATACGGGATAGAAGCAAAGAGCAGATGTAATCACGGCTTTTCTATTCTGTTTTCTCTGATATCATCCACTCCAGCCAGTTACAGAAAAAGGTATCTTTTACCACACTTCTGAACTGATCTTTTGAACAGAAGCTTTGAAATGAGATCAAAAGTCTCATTCACAAGATGTGCAAGTTCCAATCTCCATTCTTACCTAGTGATGTCAACATACTTTGTTCTCATATCAGTCCTATGAGGATGATTGAATCTGAGTAGTCTTGAGTGGTCCCGAGCCCAACAGAGAGCTTTACTGGCAAATGGGAACTTGAAACTATCTCCTCTATCTCGTTCAACATAATTATTATCCCATAGTGGCTCATATACCGAAATCTATATAGAAATGTATTAACAAAATTTGTAAGATGCTTCAATCTCAGGGTACTATTTCATTTTCAAATATTCATACATGTGTTCACTGAATGGCAATGCAGATACTTGGGAGCAAATGTAGTAAATGGATTCTAGCTCCACCTGACACTTTCAATCTATTTAAACATTTACATTTTCTGATCCAATCTATTCTTCCCATATCCAATGCATCCTTTGTTTCTTATTTCAATTTAAATTTAGCTGTGAAATTTGAGCAGAGACTGACTTGTGCCACCTTTCAGTATAGTCCCTTAGATGATCATACCCATTTTAAAAACCTTCCTTATAAACACAATTAACATTTACTGATCATATTTTCCATGAGAAATCAAAGAAAATGTTATTTATTTGGGCTGTGTTTTTTATGACTTAGATATTCTAAGTTCCTATTTTGTCTTGTCACCATTTAAGCAGTAACACTAAAGCAAAAATACATTCTATTATATTTAAGTATAGCTACTCTTGTTATTAAACTACTGAACAGAACCAAGGAAAATATATGACTTTATTTTGCTTTTATGAAATTAGAATGTTTATAATTTATAATTTGTACTATTATTTTGTTATGTACTGTATGTTTTACTGTATCTGTAAGTTGCTTCGATCACTCAAATGAAGTGGCACAAAGTTACCTATAATAAATAAATGGATGAATGAATAAATATTTCATTTGGCTGGAATCACAGCACAGGAATCTTAATCAATTTCTCTTTCTTTCTCTGAGCACATACAAACAGAATCCTTCCACAAATTTAAATTATCTTCAGTAATAGAAAGGCATAATATTCCTAGCTGTGTTCTTTTTTTAATCGCCATAGCTGAATTTGTGTTTAAAATGGAAGAAAGGAATAGAAAAAGCAAATTAGAAGGCATACAATTTGTGAACCCTAAAGTTTTTGAAGTGGTACCCAAAGCTTCTCCAAAACGTACTACCAATTCAAAGAATTTAATATGATGGAAGAGAAAAACAGTCTCATACACAGAGCATAGCTGTATTACCTGTTTAATTTTAGTTAACTCAATATATATTAACTTTTATTTTTGTCTTGAATCTGCCAATTGTTTGTTTTAGCCTCTAACACGTACCACTCAAAGTTTAAATGTGACCCTCAGCCTGAAAAAAGCAGCAGCATAACCCAAGTCTACAGTTTTCCCTTGGCTCTTATAATTACATAACCCATAGAAATAGAGGCTGGGAAATTATCTTATCTGCATGTCTAGTTTGGCTTTAGGATTAGATTACATCTAATTACATGAGATCTTGCAACAATTCACCTTCTAGTTCCCAGGGTCATTTTTAACCAAAGTTAAATTTAGAGGTCATGATTTGTTCTTCAACTATACTAAGACATGCCAGTCCCAAAACGTAACATCAACATGGCTTCTGTATTGCCTGAAGTTATGCCAAGAAAATACACTGAACGAGGTGAGATAATTTTAGGCACAGTGTTTTCAAAGAACAAGTAGCCTATGACATGTTGTTGTAAATTGTGATTAAACAGCTGTCTAAAGAATTTTTGAAAGGAATTTCCATAGAAGACTTCATGCAAATTTATTTAAGTATGTAAGTCATATAGCTTTAAATTACTTAATTATTTAGATGATACCATTAAAAGGTAAATCTGTATACTTTGAAGTTTATGCATTGTTATAATTAAAGGCAAATTACTTTAACAAATAATACCTGCATAGAGTCTTTTAATCTAGAAAGCCTTAACAATCTGCAGTTTCTGTTTATTGCTTGGCAAGAAAAATATTTCAAAGCCCTGATTCTCAAAAGAACCATGGGTATATCTATGAGAACAAGCCTTTTGATCACTATCTTTCTAATTCTTAAATTAATAAACATGCTCCTGTTAATTGGTGGGCCAACAGTAGACTACTTTAAAAAATTATGTTTTATTTAGAACTCAAGATCACCATGAACTGTATAACAATCTGCAAAATAATTTTCTAGGGTGTCTCTGAGCAAATTCTGAACTGAACGATAATAGTTTAGTAACAGCATTCTGTTCATTTTTTTCTTTCCAAAAAATATAAACTCCAGGTTTCCAAAAATCCTTTAAATTTCAGCTGCCTAATTTGGGAGACGAGAAGGAGATTTGCTGTTGTTACTATGAAATCAACTCCAGATAAGAAACATATACATAACATCAGAAATCTATCTCCTGCCTACAGGGAAACTAGCAAGCCTCTCTTCCTGACTAGGACAAAAGCTACTTGTTTTTGTATTTTCTTCAAGAAAACATCTTTTCCGCAAACTGACTTGGTGAATAACAGATATGCTTTCTTACAGATCACCACAGACTTTATTCTGTACCCACAACTTGTTATGAATCCAATAAGATAAACTTCTCAAACAATTTTATGTTTGGATATCTAAGAGAAAAATTGTCATGTTTAAACTTATTAAAATGCAAGTTTTTACGATACTGTTTGCTGTACTTACCTACTACTGTAGTTAGTTTTTAAAAGGTTCTGTTCCTAACCCTTTAAAACAACATATCAATGCTAAAGACCCAAAAGGAAATTATTTTTCTTGAGCTTAACTGGTATTTGTACTGGACTGCTTTGTGTAATCAACTACAATAGAAGGAATAGCATATTTTATGTATTTTTCTGCTAGTAGGGATGAGTACACTTATGCTGCTATTAAAAACAGAAAATTCCAATGATTTCTAGTACAGGTAAGACACCTGTTGCCTAAGCATTTCAATCAGAAATCTAACAATCATTTCTATCCTTTCTTCCTGTCAATCACTATCTACAAACCACATTCAAAAGATATGGTATACATAGAAAACCAACTTTGTGACCAAGCTTTTACACAGTAAATAATAACTGAGTGTATCATGCAGAGCCCATTTAAAAACTAGTTTCACTAACTAAACAGCCTGATAGTCAGATCTGTCCATTACCAATACCAAAGACACAACTGGGGCACCTCAACAACATAGAGGTATCGACTGATTGCACCACTCAGGCAGAAGGAAGACTTCAAGAACTGAACTATTAATTTCACTTATAAAAATATTTCATATTTAATGAACAATGGGATACTTTTGTAATAGCTTATTTGCTTTCTACCATAAAACTACTTATCTGAGCTGTTGCGTCCTTGGAAATCTATTCTTGCTGTTTTGCCAGTGCAAAAAGGCCTGATAATCTCCTGTCTATCTGTACCGAAATCCTTCAATCTTAAGGATTGAACAAATTAAGCTAGAATCCTTTTTAAGAAGCTTGTTTTCTATAACTATTTAAAGTTCATCTTTAACTATATATAGGAACATTCAGCCAAACTCCCAGCAAAGTAATAAAGCATAAACCGGAGTTTGACAGTTTTCATGAGAAGAAAATGCAGGTTCCTATACCTATCAAAGAAGGATCACAAGTACTATGTAAGGAAGAAACAACTTCACATGGTAAATAAGTATTAAATCTCTGAAATCAAATGTGGTGTGCTGCTCTTAAGTCTACCGAAAATAGAGGAAAGGGCACTCCGCTTGGAAAACTAACTTTTCATATTCAGATTTTCTTTAATTGCCCTTAACAAGACAATGCAGAGGCAAACAGGGAATCTTATTTTTGAGTCTTTTCTGCCTAACTTCAATACCTGGGCTCTCTTTTCTCTTTTCCTTATCCTCTCATCCATCCGTTTTTTTCTAGGATCTGTTTCAGACAATAACCTTGTCTCTTGGGACCAGGAACGTCTTTCTGCCTATACAAAGGGATAAAATTCCAAACGCTAACACTAACAGCAGGACATCAATCTATTGATTGACAATTACGCTACGCCGAAAACAATCGGCACGCAGCGTATTTATCTTCTGAAGGAGGTTTGGTGAGACACCATCTACCTCGTGGCTGAAGAATATAAAAATATGTCAAGCCAAAGAACCAACAATATTGGTGCAGTATATTTGCTACTATGGGGGAGTGGTTTATTTTTCCGGTTCCAAATTTCATTTACCCCTTACGCTTCTTCCCCCTCCGGCACACGTACACACAAGCACACGCGCTGCGCCTGCTTTTCCTCAGCCTGACACCGAGCTGCTCGTCTAAATACACGTACATGCACCGAGTCGCTTGTTGCCATGGGTGACTTGCCAGGAGCCAATGCTTCGCTTTTCCAGCGTCACGGCTCAGGCAAAACTGGCAAGCTCGTCTGCCTGCTCCTTTACCAACTTTAAGCCCGGCAGCGCCTACTTTCTGCCCGCCGCACTTGTCGGAGCGGAGGCTGCAGCCGCGCATCTTCCGGAGCGGACAGCCACGGGCTGGCTCCCACGCTCGGAGAGGGTCAGCCTTCTGCGTGCGAGCATGGGCTCCTGGCTGGGCTGGAGCCGCTGCTCAGTCCGGCCGCACGAAAGCGGCCGAAACTTGGCCAGCCGCGAGTCACTGCCTCGCGGGCGCCGGCCGGAGATCGTCCCACCCCCGGACGCCCGCCCGCCCGCCCGCCTGCCTGCCCCGGGCAACGCGCGCTTC
>JANHZU010002925.1:217349-230135 GCA_032468055.1 Acrochordus granulatus
GGATTGATTGGTTTGATCTCCTTGCCGTCCAAGGGACCCTCAAGAGTCTTCTCCAGCACCACAATTCAAAGGCATTCAAATTCAAAGAACATATCATTATTTCTATTTCTCCAGTGTCAAAACAGACACTTCACAAACGTTTAGTAGGTTCCATTGAGATCCAATAAAATAAATTGTGAACATGAGTAGAAAAATATTTCCACTTATTCTCTATTCCAAATATGTCCATCATTTGTTCTTAGAAGTGAACAAAAATACACAATGGATGGATATATTATTTGATTACTTTAGAATTATAAAGAAATCCTTCATTATCCACTCTTAAGAGAGTAATTGAGAAAGTTCCAAGAGTAGATCTTGATAGCAATAAATTAGTAGTCATACCCTTTGCCCCAGAGTTGGCAATGTTTGAAAGCCAAAGAACCAAATTTGTCAAGTTTTTTAGAGCCATGGGAGTGCAATGGGTGTGGCTCTGATGCAGACTTATGGGGCTTTTTAAAAAATTGTTTTTGAGAGGGTTTTTTTAAACAATACTTTTAAAAATAATTTTATCAAAGATTACATGTACAGATACAACTAATAAAAATTAAAAAGAAAAGGAAAAAAAAGTAACTTTCTCTTATGTCGGGTTGCTTAATGGCTATTTGAATTTCCAAAATACTCTCCAAGACTACTTATAACCCAGATTTGAAGTTCTGATGGCTAGGGCCTCCCATGGTCACATTATCACATTTTGAGCACTTTCCAGGTGGCCTGCATTTATAGCTGTTTGCAGCATCCCATGGTCATATGACTACAATTTATATATTTTGCTGGAAATTGTCATTTACTTCCAGTTTCCAGGGAAAAAATGCCCATTGCAGACAGTGGATTTCCTTAATGACTGCGGCATTTGTTTAACAAGTGTGGAGAGTCATTTAATTACTGCTAATGACATGATCTGCTTAATGAACCATCATGACTTATGACCATAATTCCAGACTCAATTATAGTTGTAAGTCAAGGACTACCTATATAAGCAAATATTAACTACTTAACACCATCTATTAAAATGCAGCAAACATTATCTTCATCCCATATCTCACCTCATTCTCTGTAAACAAATCTTTGAAATCTTATCCTGTATCATAATTAACAAAAGTCCAGTCAAGGTTATCAGAAATAACATATCTATTCCAAAGCTAGTCTTAAAATCCCATTTATATTTAAAATCCTTTTATATTTATATCTCATTTTCTATTTTTAAAGCAAATCCCCCAAATTACCTCATGTTCAATCTATAAAAATCCAATAGAAATTCCTAGAGATAACAACATAACTACTTTAATCTTAGTCAGATTAATTTAAAGTGTAATGAATAACTTCTTTCCCATATTACTCTTTTTAGAATTAAAATATTAAGACTCATAAATGTTAATTTAAAATCATAATTGTTAAAAATCATTATCTGGTCCTAGTACAAAAGAAAACAACATTAAAATTGCCACAATCAACAACCTGTCTATTTTAACCTGGGTCAAATAAACAAACCTTATATTCCTTTCCCTCTCCCAACATATATTCCTTGGTCTTTAGACCCTTCAAACAATGACCAAACACTTGATTTTTTTCACGTTCTCCTTGTCTCTTTTCATAAAATTCCTCACAATATTAACAGATCCCTTGTGTAAATCCAATATAGAAAGGTTATCCATGTCACTTTTCTAGTGACATGGATAACTTTTCTAGTTTTCTAGTCACTTTTCTGTCACTTTTTTTTTATTATTTGTCCATCTTTTTTTAATTGTTAAAATATCAACCAGTTTCATTTATATACAGTGTTTCCTGTTTATCCGAATCCTTCTTGTAATGTGTCATTTTCAAGTCCACATTTGAATCAATTTCTGCCTTATCCAGTAAAACATCACCTTCCAAAGCATCATTTAGTCTACCAGTATTGACAGAAATCTTTAAAACTCGCCCCTTCCATTTTTCCTAAATATCTCTTAATATATCCATTTTTTTACTTCCTTCTGGTACCCTTCAAAGCTTCCTCTTGTCTTAATATTTTCCTTCCAAATGCTAAAACATGAATGGTTTCCCATAGGAAGGATTCTTATATTTAATTTCCAAGTTTTATTAAATCCAGCTGGACTCTTAGTCTGTTTATAACATTATAAAATCATCACTGTAATCATCCTTTTGCTGTTATTTCAAAACAATTTTTAAACATCTCTAAACATGTACTTATAATTTTATAATTTATAATTTTATTATTTACTAAAATTTTATAATTTTAGTAAATAGAAGGAAACACCCAATAAAGTCCATAAAAACTTGTCATTCCAGAGGTTTTCATTCTAAAAAAATTAAGAAAAAAATAAGGCATGATCAAACTTTGAATCTTTAATGGCTGAATTATAACTATGAGGATAATTGTAATCCCTTGGCTCTCAGTCACTCAACTCCTAAGCTGACCTCAGAAATGTTGGATCTTGCTATCTATTCATGAAGAGCAGCTGCACAGGGTGCATATGGACAATATCAATATCTCTTTCTCCAAAGAGATGTTGCCAGACTGGTTTCTGCATTCAGACATAGATTTCAGCTATAATGTCCCCATTTCTTCAGGAACATTTTCAGTTCGCCATGTCCTAATCTGAGCCTTTTTTAAAACAATATTAACCCTATTGTAGTGTTTATGCATTTCTAGTCTCAGAACCATTTTTAAGATGGAGGAATCCTAGGTATTTGTAAAAAAAAAGTTTTTATTTGGAGTGGCTTGTTTCAGAAAATGTATTCCTTTTTCATGGTATTTCTGGACTATCTATGAACTAACAACTTATGTGCAAAGTCCATAAATCGCACTCCGGGTTAACAGAATATTTATTTTCCTTAGCTTTCGGACTCTTTCTAGAGCCCAATCTCAGAGGACTACAAAGCCAATCATACACGTGCAATCACAAGTTACATGAAACAACAGCAAAAGCCACACTTTACAATGTTAACATTAAACTTTTAAGGCAGCGCAACGCTGTCATGATGTTAGCTCCTCCCATTACCTAATTCCCTTGACCTCCCAAGCCTCATCTCTTCTCTGCTGCAGGTGACCTCTGCCTGTTCTAATTACTCCAGGAGGAGAAGATGAGTGATATAAGACATGAGAGGAGAGTGAAGATAAAATGCATTGGGGGGGTGGATGGGACGTTGGGTGTGGGGGGGAACTCTTGAAGTCCAGGTGAGGCTATTCTCTTCCTGCTGTTGCTTTGTTGTCTTATATCGAGGTGAAGGGCTCTATAGGTGGGTGGAGGCTCCATGCACCTATTGATGGACGTCCTTCACATCTCCCATTCCTCTATGAATTCCCTCACCGATCTACTGTCTGTCCTCCCTAGGACAACAGCTGATATAAAATCAAAACTGTGGCCTCCTTCAAGGGTATGGAGGGCCAGGAGTGAATTTGGATCTTTTTGTTGTATAGCGGCAGCATGCTCTCTCAACTTGACGTCTAGCATATGCCCAGTTTTTGTCCCACATAATTTGAATCACAGTCATTACAGTTTATTCAGTATACTATCCCTGATGGTTCTCCCAGTCTCAAACAACCTTTAAAACACATTATTCAATTGCAAGGTGTGAATACCGGGCAATATGCAAGTCCCACCTCAAATTGGTGAAGCAACCTGCCTACCACCTCAGACACATCTGAGATATAGGGAACTGGTTGCCAGTACTTGACTTCCACCTGAGGTGGAGCCTCCTTCCGTTGGCACAAGCAGCTACAAATGAATGATTTTGGGTAGCTGTTCACCCAGAATTGATCATGTAAATAAAGTAACTCCTTCTCCCTGGATGTAGGTATACTACAATGGGTCCTGATATATCCATATAGAGTGTCTGTGTAGGTGCTCTTACACACTGCAGGATGGTTATGTTATAAATGTAAGATTTGCCTGGTGTTCATAAGCTTGCAAAAGACTGCAGTTTCCAGGGTCCCATCTCCTCTTCTGTAGACTGCCACATTTAAAAAAACCCACCTCTCCTTCTCTTCTTTTTTAATGGTAAATTGTCTGAAAACTACTCATTGAGCAGGGTGTAAAAAGTTTCTAGGTCAGCTTTGCAGATTATTGCAAAGATGTCGTAAACATACCTACACCAAAATTTTGGCCAGTATTTCGAGAAGACCCTGGCTTCCAGTTTTTGCAGGACCAATTCTGCCATGATACCAGAGATGGGAGACCCCATTGGGGTACCACTGATTTGTTCATATAATGTCCCCTCAAAGGTAAAACTGGTTCTCTGGCTATAGCTAAAAAGCCCCATAATGTCAGCTCTGCTGAGGAGGTTTTTGGTGTCATCATACCACTCCTCTAACTTCCCTACCAGTGTCTCTGCTGCCAGATTCAGCAGAATGAAAGTGAATAATGATATTAACATCAAAGGATACCATTATATCATCCAAAGCTATCCGTATCCCTTTCAAATCTATTAGACGTTGCAACACAGAAGTGATGGTGGTGCTTGAACCCTCAGTAAGGAAACCCAATTTTTTTGCCAGCAATTTGGCCAAATTGTATCCTGGGCTCTCCCTGATGCTTTCCTTGTGTACTTTAGGCAAGCCATAGAATCTTGCTGGGGGAACTTCTGCGGGACTTATAAATGTCCACTTACCCTCCGTAATGGTCACAGTTTAAGTCCCTTTAAATGGCATTCCAACTTCCGATAAAACTCTTGCATTTCTTTCTGTGAAGCTCGTTTATAAGATGTAGAGTGTTGAAGTAGGATGAAATCATAATCTCATGTTAGCATCACTGTAGATCAGCCTTTATCGGCTGGTACTATTATGATATCCTGTCTTTTTAGCCATTGTATAAAGGCAGTAAGAGCCTTTACTGTAAGCATTATTGAGATTTTTTGTCTCAAATGGTCTTCCACCTCCATATTCAGCAGTGCACTCTCACACACCACTGCACTCAGGAGGGCATCCTCATGTTAAAATTTGCCCCATACCCCAAGAGTCCCAGTTCATGATTATTCAACTGTATGTTTGTAAGGTTATGCACCAGGGTAATATCCATTGATATTCTTAGCTTTTGCACTTTGCTCTCTTTAAAGGCACATTTCTTGTGTTGATGCTGCCTAGTCACTTCTGCTATAACCCCCGCCAGGCATTTCATAAAAGTAACTCCATAAATCTTAACACAGTTTCCTTTCAGTCTCTATAGTACTTTGATATTTCTATATCTTCAAGTTACAATACGCAATCAGTACCGTTATCATTTGCTTGGCAAAGTGTTTGATCATTCGCCTCCCTTGTTCTGCATTGACTGGTGCCCAGTATCATAGGCTACGTGGGCAAATGTCCTCCCATAAACAGTCATGCAACAACTTGTGTGCTTGGCAAAAATTTTCTCATGGATATTCTAGAAATATCCTTGAAAAGGGAATACATGATCTGAATTGCGCTGAGATAAATACTTTTCTACTAGTGCTTGGGATTCCTCCCTCTTTTTACTTAAACAAGTAAACCCTTGTTTACTTCAGTGCCTGACCTCTTTAATTATGTTTCCTACTTTCACCAATAGTGGTAAGGTGATCCAAAGGAGACAGAAAGGGTTCTTGTTAATCCTGTGAAGCCATAGGACTGCAGGCTGCTAACTCCCACAAAATGAGTAGAAAATGTTATAAAGCACTTTTTAGGTTTTGATTATGTGTAAGAAACAAGATAAGTGCTATTTAAACAAGTATCTATTCCCTTCAGGTATAAGTGGCCGTTTCTTAGTCACTATTCTTCCTACTATTTACCAGTAAGTATGTATTTTGATTACCCTGAAAATATCTGCTGTTTATTATTATAATTCAAAACATTTCCTTTTGAATGACAGAGTAAAATTTGTGAAAAGGTTAAGGAAAAATCACCCATATATGTCTATTATAATCTTGGAAAGCAGAGCAAACTTCAAAAAAAAAGTTATCTTATTGCAGGGAGCATCAATCTTTTTAGTGTGGGGAGTGCATTTGGAGTGCAAGTATTTCAAAAATACTCATTGGGATGCAGGGACCTTGACAGTTGATAGAATAGTTCTCCTAGTGAACATAAGCAGTTACAAAATATATTGTGACTGGAATGCTACTTGCATAACAAAAGTTTATGCAGTCCAATTGATAACCAGTTGCATTCCAGGAAGAGAAAATGAAGCTACAGACTGGTGTTTTTCTTCAGAGTATGCTAGTTTCTCATTTTTTAAAAATTCAGATAGTTTTATTTTTTGCAATCTAAGAAGTCAAATGGATAGAAATACTAATAGAAGATGAGGGAGTTTTCCACTGATGGCATTTTGGACACGTAGTATTTGTTGGAAAAATAGGTAATATTTAGCCTCAACAGAAAGCAAAATGTTTCAGCTTCAGAAAAAAGTTAGGATCTAAACACAGAGGTTTCTGCTGTCCTTCTTAATATCTATAATGTGAGCCTGCTGTGGCTGGAAAGTGAGGCAGTAATGTGAGGGACTAGCAATTTGTCTTAAAGTACAAGGGAATTCACTACACATTACGATAATATCTCTCCCTGCAATCAGGTCCAGTGGGTTTTCTTAATCAAATTACTTGATTAATTGGAAAAATGGGCAAGATAGTAAATTAAGGCAGGGTTTATATACTCCAGTATCCTTAGGAAGCCTGAAATAAAAGTTAGATTTTTGGCCAAAGGAAACATGTCTTGTGACAGGTACCCAAAACAAATAATTAGGTGACTGACTAGTAATAAGGATAAAGTGGACTTTTTTTTTGACCCTGAATATATCTCCTTAATTTCTTTCTTCCCTTGCCTGTTTGCTTTTCTTTTGTCCCCTGCCCTCCAGTTTACCCAATGGAATAAAATTGTTAAAAGGATGTGGAGAAAAATAGTATAAAAAGGATATGTTTCTCGTAAAATATGTTTATTTGCATGAATGCTGCTCTTGTATACTGTGGAGTAACAAGATTTTAGACTCAGTAGTGTAACTATACTTTTATCTGTTTCCAGTGCAAAGGATGGAGTTTTCCGCAGATACCGTGGCTCGAGGACATTGGAAGATCTAGAGGCTTATATCCTGGAGAGGAAATGGGAAAGTGTAGAACCTGTGCCAGGATGGAAGTCTCCCTCATCTTTAATGTAATTACAATGCAATATCATGTCCCAGATTGGAATTTCATCCTAGGTTAAATGCAGCCGTAGCTGAAAATAGCAATTCCCAATTGAATATTGTTGGCACTTTCTAACTTTGAAGGTGACTTATTGTGATAATTTATCTTTCATTCTGCTCTACCATTTACTGGTAGAGAATGCCCAGTGTTTTCAGAATTATAAGAAGGTATTTGCTTTGCATTTAATTTTGAGTTGTAGCTCCATGTTTTTAGGGAATAAAAATCACACCAAGTACTGGTTGTGATGATGGCATATGGAGTACAGGTAAGGCTATTGCAGGATTTAGAGGATACCTATAGAGTACCATTAGTTAAGATTGCAGTATCTTTTGTGAATTATATTCCTGCTTGGATAAGATTTTCTGTATAAATGTATATGAAATTAATAAAATATAATCTAATTACTTGGTTTTGCCAATATATTTTGTAACTGTTGTAAAGGTTGGTTAGAGGAACATCAGCACTTTCCTCTTAATTTCCATAGTTAAATTATTGTGTAGACAGTAAAACTATTTCTCTTGATCAATTAGCATGATAAATAATAGAATATTAGCTCTAGAACAAATGGAAACAAACTTAAAAATTTTAATAATTTTTCAGTGAACTTGTTTATGTTAATTTTTAGGATGTATGGAATGGCAGGACTCTTCCATTTGTCTGGATGGATCAGAGTAAGTAAGCAAAATAAGTCTTAAGTAATGCAGAAACACTTTATATCTGGTATATAAGGTTTTTTAAAGGGTCTGTCATGTTCCCCAATAATCATACAATTTGTGTTACTAACATGGTATTGAAAAATATATAGATCAGTATTTAATACTAATCATGGAAAAAGTTTCTACTTCTAAAAACTTAATGAAATTGCGGTAAATAATTGAAATATTGTAAATTTCATGTTGAGTTGCAAGATTTCAGCCTGATCCCATAACAGCCCTCCATACTCTGCTATATGGGTAAAATCTACACAGATTTTATAAATAAACTTTCAATGTTTTAAATTAAGAATATAATTCATAAGTTTCTATTTAGAAAGTGCTAAATAAATTATTAGGAATCTAAGGCATGCAAAAGAAAATACACAGTTGCCGTTTACCTGTATTTATTTAGGCATCAGTTGTATTCAGAAATAAAATCCTAATATTAATACTACTTATCAGCCTGGGAAACTAATAAATGAAGTATTAGAATCTGAAAAATCTACCACCTTTATGTATGCACAGATCATGTGCTTTTCTGTAGCACTTCAGCTTTAAAATCAGTAGATAATTTAAAACCTATCTGTATGTCATCTGAAAATTAATGTAAAAAAATTAAAATTAATTGAAAAACATAATCTGTAGTAAAACCTCAAATGTTGAGAATAGCTGCATATAAATGGTTGAATGGTTGTATAGTGTTCATCCCAACTGACACTATGTAACACTCACAGAAGATCATAGCCAGTGATAGTTTATACAGGATGATGATTTTATATCTGATTTATGTGGAATTGATTCAATACCGTTCAAATACAAATGAAACAAAACTGTATGCTTCTCTAATTACATTTTTGAGAATGCGTGATGACCCCCAATACATTATTTAAATGTCATGTCCTGCCAACAACAGCTAATAGCACATGGTATAATAATTTTAATTCAAGTTATGTTTCTGTTACAGCAAATCCACAACTATTTTACTGGCACTCTTGGAATTCATATTTGGGGTTCTTATGCTATCTTCATATTAGCCACCCTGTTGATTGGTCTTATCTTGGCTTTGGTAAGAAAACAGTTTTTGTGCTATTAAACCAGTATTTAGAACAATGGGAATAGCATTGTATTGGTAACAAGGACAGCAAGTGGTACCATCTTATCATTGTAGATCAAGTGAAAGGGATGGGATTGATTTTCCTACTGATTTGGGGAAAATGGTTGCCCCTCATCTGGGCTAGAATTGGAGAATGAGGTATTGCTAATTAAATAGGTAGATCAGGATGCCTCTATCAATTAATGGTATCAAAACCTTTCTATATTTTCAGAGAAGATGGTGCTCAATAACTTTTAGTTTTTTTCTTGTAATCTTGATCTCAAGAAAGTGGTAGGCAATTATATCTCAAAGTATTGGTCTATACTCTCTTAAGTTCTTTTTTATCATCTAAGTGATCCTGGTCTCTGTTATCTTGAGTTATAAAACTTGAGAAATTAATACTGCATTTTAATACAATTTTGAAAAGAAATGCAACTGCCAAAGATGTACATATAGCGTTTAATCTTTAACTTTAATTGTATGAAGAATTTTGGCTCATCAAACTTGGGATGTGGCAAAGAAAATAATCTTAGAGAAACAAAGAAACCTATCTTCCTGATGTCAAGGAATAAATTTAGGATAGATTTTTAAATCTGTTTTTGAAAAGATGGAACAGCATGTTTCTATATGGTCTAAGGAGAATCAGAAATTAAATTATTGTATTAACCCATATTAATACCAATTTTTTTTGTATTAGGTTTATCCATTTAAGTTTGTTTTATTTTGGTTACTTTAGTTTTGGTAACTTTTTTGTATTGTATAGTTACTTGTGTATTTTCATTGCTGTAAGTTCACATCACCAATTAAAACACAAAATATCACTAGAGAAATGAGTAGATTAGAATTTCTCTATACTGCTAGAGAGAGCAGTGGACCAAAACCTCTCTAAATGTTCTGAAAACTGGTTTAGCAATAGCTACAGATTATAAAAGAAAGCATTGAGGGAAGTCTTGATCTATGGCTTTTTTAACAACTGCTTCTGATTCTTGTTAGTAAAAAAATATGGATAGTTTGCAGTGAAGTTCAGCATAATATTAAACCACTTAAACTTGAATAGTTTTGGGCTAGTTTGACAGGATTTAAAATTTTCTACATTAGTTTTGTAGTACATTTTTCTTTCTTTCTTTCAGATACTTGTTTTGCTGATAGACTGCATTTGTCCAGTTAAATCCAAAAAAGAATCTTTTGGTATGTGCATATAATGAAGAGTAATGCTCTGCTTGTAAAGTTTGTTGATTAAACAAATGTATGTAGCCTCCCAGAAAGAACTCTGGCAGCAAACAGAATAAAAACGCAGTACATTGAAAAAGACCCTTATATATTTTGTCAAGGCCTCAACAATAAATGGTGTTGAGGACCTGATAAAATTAACATTTATTTATCAACCATCCTATGCCAGCTCCATCGACATCTTAGCCCCAGTGCCCTGGTGGTAAAGCCAGGTCTTCACCCCAACAGGTTGAAGGCCATCTATATCTCCAATGAGAGGCTGTTCCGTAAGGTGGGCACCATGACGGAGAAAATTTCACCAGGCAGCATTGTTTCACTGTAGGGACCTGAAGCATGTCCACCTGGCCTGGTCTAGTAGGAGGGGTAGAAACTATTGGGAATAGGTGGTCCACAAGTCTGGCCCTGCCCCCATGCCATGTTAGAACTTAAAGGTTACAACTAGGATCTTGAATTGCACCTGGGAGCCAAGGACCAAGGCAGCTCACGCAGCAATGGTGTTGCATGATCATACCAAGATGCATCCACTAGTGCCCATACCACTGCATTCTGGATCACCTGCGCTTACAAACAAGGACAGCTCCATGCAGAACACTTGGCAGTCCAATGTACTCTACATGGAAATAGAATATACTTCCAAATAGTATGGAAATACGTCATTGTGGATAATAATCAGTTTTTAGTATTCCTTAATTTCAGTTCTGTTTGATAAATAATCCAATCCCTGGGTTTAGACACCATGCTGAATCATAATGAAATTGTTTTGGCCAGACATTATAGCCTGTAAACTTTGGTTAATAGTTCAATACAGAAGTAAGAGGTTTGGGGAAATTAATCACAAGGGTTGGATCTAAAAGCTGGCAGGTTGTAGCTTAACAAAATACTTCATTTCTACAAAATGAATACTCCTCTTTTCTCAATTCTTTTTCCTCAGACTCAATAGATCTTGATGAAAATAAAACAGAAGAGAAACAGCAAACACTGGAGCTTTCTGCAGGGGACAAAATTCCAGAAAAGGGTTTGTCTGTTGAAGAAGATGAAGAAGAGGGAGGAGATGAGTGTCATGCCAATTCCTCAGATGATTCAGCAGTTGAAGGGTGTGAGAAAGAAAATGACTTAGAGGATGTCGAATCTGACAAGTTAGAGGAGACTTCTTTAAGACAACGTAAAAAAGAGGTGGAACCTGAACTATAGTGAAAATTATTGTGTATATGCTTTTAAGTGGACCAAAGAAGATTGGGACCCTCATTTGCAGCTGAAGCCAAATATTTGACCTGTGAGCTATTGCTGCTAAATGTAGGCTGACTGCTAGAAAGCACCTGTTTTTATTTTTAGGGCCAGGACTTTGAATGTAGAATACCACTAATGTTGAAATTATAGACAGGACAATCAAACAACCATGTGTTCAGGGATGAATAAGAGGCTTTACTTCATAAAGTAGGAGAAATGGTCATTCTGTACAAATGCAAATTGTCCATGTTGTAGGGTTAAGTATAAAACAAGAAAAGATCTTTGGGGTTTACTGGTACAAGCTAATTCCAATATGTACAATTGAAAACAAAAATCTGCCATCATGTCTTAGAAGACTATAGGCAGGTTAAGATAGTAATGATATGTTTGAATGGATAATTCAGTTTATAAATTTCAGAGGTCTTTCACTCCAGTTACATTAGGCAATTAATATAGGCTTGAGAGCTGTGATGTGTATTCCAGGTAAGATCATAGTATAACAAGAATTATATGTTTTAAGCTGCATGGTTTTACTTTAAGAATGCTTTTTTGTAAGCCAGGAAGAGATTTTTAAACATCGATGTGACTTTCTTAGAATAATCAGTTTTATATGCATTACCCCAAAATTAATCTGTCAAGTAAATGTCTCAGTATCTCATTTGTTGGGTATATTTAGGTTCCTTTAGGTTATCCAATATTGCTTTGATAACAATGATTCACATTATATATTCCAGTCTAAAATGGATTGCCTCAATGCAGGAGAGGCATGAAAAAATATCATTGCATATTGAAAAAAAAATCCGGATGCATAAATTGATTTTTAATTTGTCCTTGATAAGAAGAACATGTATTTGATCCACAAGGTTTAAATATGTTGCAACATAGTGTCAAAGTTATAGTGTAGATATGTAAAGTATGCATTATAAGTATCAGGATTCCTTTATGAGGTTATGCAAGTGTTGAATGTATTATGATGAATTAAGCATATCAAGGAAGCAACTTAGAATAGTGTTATTTCCCTTTGTATTTAGGGACAATTATTTTCAGTAAAATCTGGAGAATTAAAATGAACTTCAGGATCATTGTTGAACAAGGTATTCAACTTCCAGACTGAAAGATGTTTTAAGCCTAAAAAACGATAGGTTCAGAAGGAAGTAGTAAAAATAAAGCACTGTATTTGCTTTATGTGCTTGCTGTCATAATATCTGTCAGTTGACTCCTCTGTTGACTAGAATTATTATTTTCAAGTTTTTGTTAATTTTTTATTGCACTAAAATGCAAAAAAATTTTTTATTGCACTATACAATCTGCTCAATAAAAGATCCCTTTAAACAAGTTTGAGTAAAACTATCCATTGAGTTAGTTACTACTGCAGAC